>JACEGR010011438.1:0-14930 GCA_014170235.1 Listronotus bonariensis | reverse complement strand
TACAAGCAAATGTATGGTAATCGTGCATTAAAAATAAGCAACTAGTGAGGAATTTTTAAATAACTACTTTTTGTATTACATTTGCTAAAAGGTAAATTTTTAAATAAAAAGCTTTGGGATTAGCCTGGGCGAGTTCCGGGAGAATATATATTTTAGGACGCAAGTTCAATGTGTTTACCGATAATTAATTCAGCAATAACTTGTTTAAAAACGTTTTGGTTACTATCACCACGCATTGCGAGGTACGCGCTTGCGGTACAAGATTTTGACTTTAATTTGTTTCATATTTCTGAAAAAATAAAAAATTATAGTAGACACGTTATCGAGACATGGGGCCACTTGGCAATCGGTACCTAAATAATATTTAAAATATCGCTGTTTAAATTTAATAATGTATTTTTAAAAACTCTAAAAAAATTAAATCTTATTAGCAAACCGATCCTAAACTAAAGAGCATTAGTAAAAATTTGTCACGCGACATAAATTTTCAAAAACGATTTATAGTAACGGATGGAATTATCTACGTTCGCCGGACTGTTGAACAGTTTTCTTGCGAATATCATGCAACACTTTATCATTTTGGCGCTTATAAGACTTGGTGCCCACTCCGAAGTAAATTTGGTGGAAAAAATATGCCTAAAACCATTAAAAAATACGATCGAAACCCTGTAAATATTTCAATGTTTTATTAATGTTTTAGCTGGTTAAATACGCTGAAATATATAGTTCGTTATAAGTAAAAATAATTTTAATTTTAGTTTGGCACACCCTTTAGAACCGTTTTAAAAACCTAAATTTTCTAAACCTATTAATACCTTAGAAGACTGCCGTCAAATCTAACAAATATGACGGTGGTGCCCTTTATTTTAAGTATTAAATGAAATACCTAAACCCATTCCTTATTCTCTCTGGCATAAGGAACCGGCCGAGACTTTGCTCACGCCCGTTGCTACCAAGTAAATAATTTTTGCGGAAATTCACTTTTTTTCTTTTATTTTAACTTTAATAGTTAAAAAGTCTTTTTAACTTAGAGCGTGACAAGGTCGACCAGACTAATCCCAAAGCTTTATTTTGTAAAATTACCTTTTAGCAAATGTAACACAAAATTGGTTATTTAAAAATTCCTTACCAGTTAGTTTTGGTTCGTTTTGTTTTGACAGTTCCTAAGCTTTGTATACATATTAAATTTTAAAATAACTATACACTAATGTACGAGCTTAAATGCTTCACAGCCACCCTCATTTTGTTGGCATTGTAACCCTTTTTGCGGGGTAAGTTTTATAATATTGTATTTTTGAAAGCCTTGGTAAATTTTAATATCATATGGACTGTTATACAAATCTGCCTAAATAGTTGTTTTATTTACTTTAGTTAAGTATTTATTAATTTTTCAATAGTCTCTGACAGCCACTGGTATTAATATTATTGTTGTTTTAATATTGTTTAAATAGGAAGTTTGTTTTTTGTTTCAGTATTTTTTAATTTACCTTTCACAAGGGCCAATTAATTAAAAATAGAAGTAAACAGACTGTCTAAGTCTTAAATTTTATATGAATTTTCTGTAAGGGGTTTTAGTCATCCGGATGATACCGGTATTGATGATTTAAGAAAAGTTTTAAGAGAAAGTCTTTGAAATTAGATAAATCTGCTCTTGCTTATAAGAAACCTACTTATCAGTTTACTTTTGGCGAAGATCTAATAGCTCTGAAAACGGCTTTAAATGAGTTAGAAACTTTTTTAGACGATTTTAATGGAAAGGATGTAAAAAGTATTAAAAAGATTTCTTCAAAAATTGCTTATGCTTTAGGTCGGAACGACAAAATAATGAACAAAAGAAAGAGAAGTCGGAAATGCGTTTTAGCATTTTATTGGCCTATGATAATTTTATTTCCAAAACAAAATCAGATAACAGAAATAAAAGTAAAACCTTATTAGATTTGACAGTTTTAAATAGTACAATACTTTCAGGTTCTTTGACATCCACTGAGGAGTCTATTAGTGATAATGACAAGGTTAATGTTAATAAAAATAGGTTTAAGCCTGTTCCCTTGCGTGATTGGGGTTTAAAATTTTCTGGTGATAAATCTGCTAGGGGTTAACCTTTAGCTGTAAATGGTTTATTTTCTCGTCTTCAGCAACCAATTTCAAAAGAAGCTAAATTATTTTTTTTAGATAATATAGCATCCTATTATCAACCCCACTTAGCTTTTAAAGATATTAGAGAGTTATTGGGGATTCAATAACGCCATGCACTAATAATTCCTGGCCGTATTTGGTATCTGAGCATGCGCAGTAAAAGAAAAATACGGCCTGAAATTAATAAAGTTACTGCCTGCCACTATTAGTGGCAGTATTATTCCTGGCACAGCCATGCCGTTATTTTTATTTTTTTGTTTTCTTCGTCACTTTTTCATTTTTCCTCAAGTAAAAACTAAAGAATTTAGAGCCTAACCTTACTTTACTTTTTACGTTTTTATGGATTTTATACATGTTATTTGTTTTGTTTTAATTTTTTGAAGAACGGGTATTCTCTCGGGTATTCTTGTACAGGAATATAGATTCCTAATTAGAAATTAAAAAAATAATAGTTCAATATTCGTGAAGTTGTGTTTTAAGTTTGTTACATGTAAAATGAATACGTCCCAAGCAATAAAGCCCAAAAGGCTTCGATTCAGTTATAACGATGACCTAACGTTTTTAAAGGAAGTAGTCTCTGAGAATCCGTTCAGAGATCCCTCATCCTGGGAAACTATTCAGAAGCATTTGGACATATTATTAAAGAAGTCCTTCTCCATCAAAACCCTAAAAAACCATTTGGAGCTGCTTCTAGCTATATTTATTAAAAAGGATAAAAACAACCCACTTCGGTAAGTTCTATTGTTATAACAGGTATATAAGATATTTTAATTTCTCTGTAGTATCAAATCAAATCAAAAATGCTTTATTGTTTCTAACACAATTGTTTTAAACAAAGCTGAAAATATGATCAGTTTAAATTGAGGTTTAAATGGTAATAGAAAAAAAAATTGTCCTAAGAAACATCACTTAATTTACAAATAAAGATATAAGGAGTTATTGGGTGACTTCGGCTTGGAGATCGTTTCGCTCGGAGCGTGCTCTCTGTATTCCAGAGCGTTCATTTTAGAACTCTGAGCAGTCCCTGTTGCGTTGCTATCGGTTCTGGTTGCTATCGATTCTGTGCACTGACCGTGCTCTTATTTCTCCGAGTCCAATGATGGAGAAACAGAGAAATGAACTGTCAACTGTCATAATTAGTGGTTTTTTTGTAAAATATTGGGTGATGCAGGGTGGTAAATACAAATTTTATATACAAAATTAACTCAAAATAATAATAGTATTTCATCGAAACATTCATAACAAAAACAATCAGCACTTTACAAAGCGCAAAAGCCAAAAGCAACAGCTGACCATGAATAATCGAATTCGTTCGGCTTGAACAGGGTTGAAAAAATTACTCCTATCACAACGTCACAATCTCCATGCTCATTCTGCTCGCTCTATCGAGCTCCAAGCCGAACTCAGCCATTAACTCGGTTATAAAAATACATAAGTAATTATAAAACATACACAAATTATAATAAAAATGTCATAAAAACTTTAAAAATAAATAAAACACAGAATACGAATTTCACAAAAATATATACTTTACTCAACAAAAAATGTAAAACTTGCAGTCAAGCCCTACTGCAACAACAAAAAATCGTATAATTTAAAGGGTTAAAATTCTTAGGAATGTTTTAGGTCTGGAGTTGAAGAACCCTACTGTGAGTTGGATGACCTACTACGGGAAGTATCTGTGTTAGCGGCAACATATGAAGAGGCCCAAGCTAAAAAAAAATGAAAGTCAGTAAAGATAAGCAACTGTCAGAGCTTGGAAAAAAGCAAGGGAAATGTATGCAACCAAAGAACTGGCGCCTGAACAGGATAATCAATCTATGAATCAACCCATATACTTTGCTGAAGAACATGATTACTGTGGTTTGCATTTTAAACAATATTTATCTGATGGTACTGAATGTTGGTTTAAAATTTAACCATCATTTTTTAAATATAGATTTGGTCGATAATATGAATATCAGTGAGGTGATTGTTGAAAATGTAGAAATAGAGCAGCCACCTACCCCAGCTTTAATATTAGCACCGAATTTCGAAAACAAGAATACCCCTTCAAAAAAACCTCATGATCCCACTGCAGACCAACAACCAGGTCAACAATCTACTGCAACACCTGGAAATAAACGCAAGATACTTAGTAAGTATTTAGGTATTAACTCGGGAATTGTTATTTTCGATTCATATCATCATTGTGTATAAAACTGATATTCTTCCTCGTGTTTTTTTATAACTCTTCAGTTAATTTAAATGTCCTATCCATTAATTATTGTTTATACAAACTGCTAATTGTTATTGAGATTGTGACTAAAATCCTTAGAAATACCACAGAGAATGGGATGAAATATAAAAGATTGTAGATTATTTTTTATAATACAGCCACCCATCCTGTGGCCCCTCAGATTAAAATAAATATTAATTTTAAACTGAGTGGTTTTTAAATAAATTGTCTAAATTGTTTTTTCCCTTATTTTTTAAATCTCTTTCCGATTATAAAGACATAAAAAATTTAAATTTATTTTTATTTAAATTTCTTCTATAGCTGGTTCCTGAAAAAATTAAACATCTTAAATTATTTTTTACAAAATTGGGTAGTGTATATCTTGTTACATAAGGGTTTGATAATTTGAAAAAGGAATAAATGTCATAACATATTACATAAAAATATTATAATATACACTGCCAAAATTAAAAAAAAATATATATTATATTTGTTTATTTTTTTTAAACCAGCAGCTATACAAAAGTAACATGTTTTTAGTACCAAGCAGACAAAGACAAAACAAAATATCTGGACAAAGAAATTCTGCTCTTAATTACTTAACCGAAAAACAAACCAAAGACAAGGAAATTAAAATGAAAGAATTTGAAGTAGAAGAGCGTAAGCTGATTTTAGAAGAGCGAAAAATTGCTTTAGCCGAGAGGCAGTTAAACTTGGAAGAGGCAAAGTTCGAACTAGATAGGACGGAAAGACTGGAAAAAATTAAATCAGAAGCAGAAGAAAAAAAATGACTTCTCAGTTGTTAAAATGCCAGCAAGATTTAATTGAAAACCTAGTATTGCAAAAAAGCCAAGGCAACAATAAGATATTCTTTTTGATTCTGTTACAAAAGTATTAAGGCCTTTTTGTATTTAAAAATACACTTAAGAATTGCTGTGTTTTGCAACTGAGACTGAATTATGATAAGTTAGTTTATTTTAACTTTTAGGTTGTACTTAAACTGGTACTTAGGTTGGGTAAAAATAAGTACTTAATAAATGTGATACTGCAATATAAACCTAATTATCTTGCAAAAAGGTTTTAATAAAAAAATGTGATACATTAGTTGAGCATTTTGGTTAGATTTTTGTAGTTGTCTACCAAATGAAATACTAACATTACTAAAATTTTTATTTATTTTTTATTATTATTTTGTAACTACATAAAAACAACAGTAACATTTTTGTTCCTTTTTGTAAACAAGCAATGTTGGTTTGATTTTACATACATATTACAATAGAAGTTACTGTGCAGGTTGTAAGTACTTGACTTTAATTAGGTTTGCGTTTCTGATACCTATATTTTATAAGTTTTTTTTTGTTAAAACTCGTTAAAATATATATATTTTCAAAAAAAATGTGTTTTATTTTGTAAAGATGTTTCCAAAAATATTTGTTGCAGAACTGTAATTGAAACTGGTAAGCAAAGGTTAATTTTGTTATTCAATAAATATTGCTGTTAAAAATTGGTATAATTGGAAAATCTACAAAAAAAAAAATCCAAAACATGTTTGTAATGTTATTTTGTTTAGACATTTTAAAATTTTATCAAATTTTACAGTATTATAGCATGTAATGAAATTCCAATTACAGGTACACTACGATTCTCGAGACTTGCATGTGCATAAGTGCACTACATATTACTACAGACCACATCATACATACAAAATGGACCTAAGGAATAAAAATAAAGCAAATGCTTTTGCTTGAAAATACCAAGCAAATGCAAATTTCTGTCATTGGTTGCAAGGTAAATTTTAAGCATTTGCTTGCTTTTTCAAGCAAAAGGAATTGGTTTATTTCTATTCATTAGGCCCAATATACTACCTACTACATTGTTGTTTAATAAAATCGATTTATTTTATTCTAAGTTAACCCTCTTAAAATTCTTACATTTCATAATATCGCAAATCAAAGTATTTCCTCAGTCTCAAAGAACAATTGCCTTGCTGCATAGAGACACCTCCCAAGAATTATAGTAAAATAATTATAATGAAACATACAATGGGTCTATTGAATAAAGAAAAGTAAATGCTTTTACTTGACAAAATACAAGCGTTTACTTATTAGTTAACGCGCTAAGTAAACGTAAATTAATAAGTAAACGCTTGTATTTTGTCAAGTAAAAGCATTTACTTTTCTTTATTCAATAGACCCAATAATAATTTCTATTAAAAAACTTTTTATATAAAAAATACAAAAATAAATAGTTTGTCTGAATTTACAAAAATAAATAAAAAGGAAACATTATTATACAACATTATTTGCATATTATACAACATTATCTACCAATGTTAACTACCATTATTATACAACATTATCTACCAATGTCAATTTTTATTGGCAAATATTAGGAAAACCTCCCTAGATTTAAAAAAACAAAAAAAATGATGACGGTTCTGTTTTTATCATGCTTCAAAACGGATTTATACAAAGTTTCACCAGAAAATACCAAGTAATAAGGAAAGTAGAATTTTGAATTTACTAATGTAAGGTCCTCCAAGTAAACCTTAAAATCTAGTCACCCACGATCCCACGAAAAACTGCTAAAGTGTCTTATTGTGATATGCACAATACAAATTCCATCATTTGACTTGTAGAACGCAAAATTTTAATTTATAAGAAAAAATGTTAAAAAAACAAATTAAGTGATTATTTTCAACTCATTATTTTTTGGTGAATCCCGTCTCCGTTTTAATGGATGCTAGATATAATGCCTCCAACCATTTTTTTCTATTTAAATTCCTAGGGTGGTTTTATTAAATTTGGACCTTAAAAATTAGTGGACATAAGAAGGCATTGGATTAGAATGATTGAGGTTATTTTTGCTAAATAGGTGCAGTATTTAAGATGAAAATTAAAAAAATGCAATCAAATCACAACATTAAACTTTTTACAGGGTGTCCCCTTAAACAAATGGGTCATACTTTATACATAAATTTATTGATTTAGATCCCAAAATACTCCTCTAGTGTGGGCGGTTCAATATCAAAATATGAGGCTGTCTGGCTACCATATAAACAAGTATGGCAGTTTGTAAGAAGGGCTGCTACTAAAAACATATTCTCGACGTCTTGCAATAACAATTTTTGATTTTTTTAAAATCAATAAAAGCAAATTGCTGAACCACCTTGGCAAAACCCCACTCAACGGCAATTCGCAGAACTTTCATACTGTCATTAAAATGTATTTGGTGGTCCAACAAATTGTTTCCGAAGAATGGAGTTATCAAAAGCTCAAGTATGCCATAGCCTTGGTCTCCATATAACACAAATTGTTGGTCAGGAAATACACATTTTTGTTCCAACTCATGGTATACATTGGATTCCCTACAAATAAAGTAACAGTTAGAATATGGAGAAACAAAAATATTATATTAAATGGCTTATTTTGAAATACAGTTAAATTCTTACCTGAATATTGCAGCATCGTGTCTTCTACCTGGAAATCCTCCCTTAATGCTTGCTAATATTCCATCAGGACACAAAATGGACTGGTATTTCACACAGTGGTATTTTTGTGTCCTGAATAATAATCCTCTTGGTTTAATGTTGGGCGACAGATAGGTCGGGCTGTGCCATCTATAAATGCCCAACAGTTGTCAATTGGGCCTCCCTTGTCATGAATTTTCTAAAAAAATTAAATATTTTTTTTTCTAATAAAAATGTCAAACATTTCCATGAATTTTAAAATATGCTTCTTGTACCTGTGCATACTGCTGCATTTTAGCCTGGTTTAGCCAATCCAGGCTATTAAGATTCTGAAGCAAATGGCCCCTCCTCTCTATAATGACATCTATTGTCTTATTTATAATTTGACTTAAAGAAGAATCCGAAAAACCAAACATCTTACTTAGATCAGAAAGTCGGCATGGATATGCTAGCCTCTTTAAGACAATGCAAAGAGCTGTCAGTCCTAAAAATGGTATTAAAAACACTTAAATTATTCAAAATATACTAAAATTACTTAAAACTTACCAGGAACTTTATTTTGTGCAGGAGTTACAATCTCCTGTGGTATTCCGAGAGCATTTAAAAGGCGGGGCAAATGCTCTCTTTCAAATCTAAAGTTAGTCTTAATTTCTTCATCCGTAAGTTGGTCCAAACTAAATACGAATTCTTGAGGGGCATTATCCCTATTTATTAAAATATTGTCCAGAATAAGAAATTCAATTTCGTCATCATCCGCTCCTGCCAATTTTGCATCTTGTAAAAGCTGAACCATTTCTAAATGTAAAGGTATACATATAGTTCATATTTTAGGTCAATTAGGCAATCCAGTGACCTGTCAAAAAGGTCCTGGGGACACAGCAGCACACTTGATTTAATACATTTTGCGCACAAAATTTATTTTAGGGGGCATACACAGTGGTTGCTGTGTATGCCCCCGTTGCTAAGGGGTTTATAACCTAATTGGATTGCCTAATGCTCGGGTCAATGTTAAAGATCTTGGTTAGGATGTTCATAGTTTTTAAGGATTAGGTAATGTAGATAGATGATGAGATAGATGTTTTGATGGTAGGTTAAGATGTTCAGTTACATTTATGTAAACAATAATATTGAACTATGTAAATAAAATAATGCGATCTTAGGTGAGTAAAAGAACTTTCTTACCAAAGATATAATCACTCAAATCCCTGGGGCACCTGACTTTTAAGCAAATAATATGAAAAAGCATCAGCAGCAGCAGAAAATGAGCACTCAAAAACGAATTAAACTGTTAAAATCTAGGTAAAACCTGGAGCAAAAGCTATAGTAAAAGGAACCGGGAGCCTGGACCAAACGCTATATATGTAGCTACAATTACCAAACCCAAATTACTTAAAAAACGGAAAGCACATTAGCAAAATAAAACAGAAAATTTTCAAAAAGAAACTTCAACATGTCAACACTCAACACAACGAATTTTAGGTTAGGAATAAATCTTCTCTCTTAAATAAAGTCGGCCCAATAACTCTTATTTGTGACACAATTTAAAGCCAGGCAGTATTAATAGTGACTGGCGTTAATAGTGGATGGCAGTATTCCAATAACTCTCTATTTCTTCGGTGATTGAGTTATTATCTTGGTGTCGCAAACTTGATGCAAAAAGGCTTTTAGTTATTGCGTACGTACCACCACCTAGATAAAATAAGAGTTTGGAACCAGATTTGGCTTATGCACAGACTAGTAGTACAGCTTCTTTTTCTCGTTCTAGCAATATAGGTATGGACGACGACGTAGCTGGTTGTTCTAAAGCAATTATGAATCGTAGGCATCGTAGTTCTTTACGACAATTTGTGTAGCGTCAGAAAGCCAAAATGTCCCTCCCTAATCTTAAATGTTGAAATTGCAATGGAACTGGTCATTACGCATCCGTTTGTTCTGAACCTCTAAACAAATATTTTTATCGTTGCGGGTATGCAGATGTGACTGTCCGTACCTATCTCAAGTGTAATAGACGTCAGCGAAACGGAAGAGCAAGATAACAGGGAACGACCAACTGTTGTGTAGTGATAGTTTTTATTTTGGCACATGCGCATGGTGATGAGAGGCCGTTTGTGAATGTTTCAATTTTTGGAAAAAATATTTTAGGACTCTTAGACTCTGGTATCTGGTAGAAAATTCCTTTTTGTGTTTCGAGGACTTTCTTATAATAGTATTTTAACAGTAAAATAAATGCAGGTTTTTGCAATCTTTAAAATAATAAACCGTGCGATTTTTATCAAAACACCAAAGAGGCATATTCTATCAATTTTCACATTATAGCCATATAAACATGTGGAGAAATGCTTCATACTTTATTAAGCAAAAGCCATCCGTCAAGGAAAAAAAACTTGATATAAAATTTGTTTAAAAGTAAATAAAAATTATATATTTGTCAAAAAAACACAGTAACGTACTATATTTTTTCTTAAAATATTTTATTTAAATCCCGCTCGAACGCCACTATAAGAACGAACTACAAAATATATTTTACATCAAAAAATGCCTCTTAATTTAAAGTGGCTTTGTACCAAATTTTACTAAAATTGTTTTGGTGTTTCACAAAGATATACAGATATTATAAAAAAATATATATTTTTTTAAAGTTTACCACCCTGTTTCTTTAAAGTTAAGGACAGTCGGAACATAAGTTTATTTGAACTTTCTTCAAAAAATCATCTAAGGATTAAAACTCTGCTTTCCTTTAAAAAAATACAAATGTGGAATCCATGATTTTTGAAACACTCTATATTTTTTTTTAAAAATACCAAAATATAAAAAAGTGTTAACGTCTGTTCTATTGTGTGTTAATCAATAAAAACCCTAAAATAATCCGAATTACCTATTATTACGGCAATGCGATTATCCTCTGGTAATTAAAAAACAGCATTTGAAAATATATTATATCTCTGCCACTAATAACTTTTTTGCAAAAGTAAAAAGTCCCGAGATAAATGTCCGTATTTTATAAACATTGTAAAAAACTGAACTCTTAAATACAGAATATTAAACTCATGGTATACATTGGATTCCCTACAAATAAAGTAACAGTTAGAATATGGAGAAACAAAAATATTATATTAAATGGCTTATTTTGAAATACAGTTAAATTCTTACCTGAATATTGCAGCATCGTGTCTTCTACCTGGAAATCCTCCCTTAATGCTTGCTAATATTCCATCAGGACACAAAATGGACTGGTATTTCACACAGTGGTATTTTTGTGTCCTGAATAATAATCCTCTTGGTTTAATGTTGGGCGACAGATAGGTCGGGCTGTGCCATCTATAAATGCCCAACAGTTGTCAATTGGGCCTCCCTTGTCATGAATTTTCTAAAAAAAAATTAAATATTTTTTTTTTTCTAATAAAAATGTCAAACATTTCCATGAATTTTAAAATATGCTTCTTGTACCTGTGCATACTGCTGCATTTTAGCCTGGTTTAGCCAATCCAGGCTATTAAGATTCTGAAGCAAATGGCCCCTCCTCTCTATAATGACATCTATTGTCTTATTTATAATTTGACTTAAAGAAGAATCCGAAAAACCAAACATCTTACTTAGATCAGAAAGTCGGCATGGATATGCTAGCCTCTTTAAGACAATGCAAAGAGCTGTCAGTCCTAAAAATGGTATTAAAAACACTTAAATTATTCAAAATATACTAAAATTACTTAAAACTTACCAGGAACTTTATTTTGTGCAGGAGTTACAATCTCCTGTGGTATTCCGAGAGCATTTAAAAGGCGGGGCAAATGCTCTCTTTCAAATCTAAAGTTAGTCTTAATTTCTTCATCCGTAAGTTGGTCCAAACTAAATACGAATTCTTGAGGGCATTATCCCTATTTATTAAAATATTGTCCAGAATAAGAAATTCAATTTCGTCATCATCCGCTCCTGCCAATTTTGCATCTTGTAAAAGCTGAACCATTTCTAAATGTAAAGGTATACATATAGTTCATATTTTAGGTCAATTAGGCAATCCAGTGACCTGTCAAAAAGGTCCTGGGGACACAGCAGCACACTTGATTTAATACATTTTGCGCACAAAATTTATTTTAGGGGCATACACAGTGGTTGCTGTGTATGCCCCCGTTGCTAAGGGGTTTATAACCTAATTGGATTGCCTAATGCTCGGGTCAATGTTAAAGATCTTGGTTAGGATGTTCATAGTTTTTAAGGATTAGGTAATGTAGATAGATGATGAGATAGATGTTTTGATGGTAGGTTAAGATGTTCAGTTACATTTATGTAAACAATAATATTGAACTATGTAAATAAAATAATGCGATCTTAGGTGAGTAAAAGAACTTTCTTACCAAGATATAATCACTCAAATCCCTGGGGCACCTGACTTTTAAGCAAATAATATGAAAAAGCATCAGCAGCAGCAGAAAATGAGCACTCAAAAACGAATTAAACTGTTAAAATCTAGGTAAAACCTGGAGCAAAAGCTATAGTAAAAGGAACCGGGAGCCTGGACCAAACGCTATATATGTAGCTACAATTACCAAACCCAAATTACTTAAAAAACGGAAAGCACATTAGCAAAATAAAACAGAAAATTTTCAAAAAGAAACTTCAACATGTCAACACTCAACACAACGAATTTTAGGTTAGGAATAAATCTTCTCTCTTAAATAAAGTCGGCCCAATAACTCTTATTTGTGACACAATTTAAAGCCAGGCAGTATTAATAGTGACTGGCGTTAATAGTGGATGGCAGTATTCCAATAACTCTCTATTTCTTCGGTGATTGAGTTATTATCTTGGTGTCGCAAACTTGATGCAAAAGGCTTTTAGTTATTGCGTACGTACCACCACCTAGATAAAATAAGAGTTTGGAACCAGATTTGGCTTATGCACAGACTAGTAGTACAGCTTCTTTTCTCGTTCTAGCAATATAGGTATGGACGACGACGTAGCTGGTTGTTCTAAAGCAATTATGAATCGTAGGCATCGTAGTTCTTTACGACAATTTGTGTAGCGTCAGAAAGCCAAAATGTCCCTCCCTAATCTTAAATGTTGAAATTGCAATGGAACTGGTCATTACGCATCCGTTTGTTCTGAACCTCTAAACAAATATTTTTATCGTTGCGGGTATGCAGATGTGACTGTCCGTACCTATCTCAAGTGTAATAGACGTCAGCGAAACGGAAGAGCAAGATAACAGGGAACGACCAACTGTTGTGTAGTGATAGTTTTTATTTTGGCACATGCGCATGGTGATGAGAGGCCGTTTGTGAATGTTTCAATTTTTGGAAAAAATATTTTAGGACTCTTAGACTCTGGTATCTGGTAGAAAATTCCTTTTTGTGTTTCGAGGACTTTCTTATAATAGTATTTTAACAGTAAAATAAATGCAGGTTTTTGCAATCTTTAAAATAATAAACCGTGCGATTTTTATCAAAACACCAAAGAGGCATATTCTATCAATTTTCACATTATAGCCATATAAACATGTGGAGAAATGCTTCATACTTTATTAAGCAAAAGCCATCCGTCAAGGAAAAAAAACTTGATATAAAATTTGTTTAAAAGTAAATAAAAATTATATATTTGTCAAAAAAACACAGTAACGTACTATATTTTTCTTAAAATATTTTATTTAAATCCCGCTCGAACGCCACTATAAGAACGAACTACAAAATATATTTTACATCAAAAAATGCCTCTTAATTTAAAGTGGCTTTGTACCAAATTTTACTAAAATTGTTTTGGTGTTTCACAAAGATATACAGATATTATAAAAAAAATATATATTTTTTTAAAGTTTACCACCCTGTTTCTTTAAAGTTAAGGACAGTCAAAACATAAGTTTATTTGAACTTTCTTCAAAAAATCATCTAAGGATTAAAACTCTGCTTTCCTTTAAAAAATACAAATGTGGAATCCATGATTTTTGAAACACTCTATATTTTTTTTAAAATACCAAAATATAAAAAAGTGTTAACGTCTGTTCTATTGTGTGTTAATCAATAAAAACCCTAAAATAATCCGAATTACCTATTATTACGGCAATGCGATTATCCTCTGGTAATTAAAAAACAGCATTTGAAAATATATTATATCTCTGCCACTAATAACTTTTTTGCAAAAGTAAAAAAGTCCCGAGATAAATGTCCGTATTTTATAAACATTGTAAAAAACTGAACTCTTAAATACAGAATATTTGGTGCTTTACGGAAACTTTAATTAGAAAAATAATATTTTTTTACATTTGCGACGCTACTAACGCCTAAATAAATTTTTTCGAAATAAATTTCTAATACAGTTTTACAAGAATACTTATGAACTTTTAAAATTATCTAAAAAACTGACCTCTGTGATAAACTCTTAAGTACAGGAAAGACAATATTTAAAAAAATAATATCTTTAAAAATGAAACAGATATCAAAAATCTGAGAAACTGTTTTTTTTAATTGTCTACTAAATAACACATAACATATAATTAAATAACAAAACATATTTTTTTGTAGAATATCGCTTTTGACAAGGTTTTTGTAAAAATTAGGACTTTTCCTTTAGACTCTGTAGAATAACAACAAGAAAAACTTTATTCAAATTGGAATAGCCGTTTTTCTACAAAACGGTAAAAACCGCATTTTGTTATTGCAAGAGTTATAACGATTTAAAATTTACAAAAAAATTGCCAGTTGCAGTAGAATTGAGCAGCAGTTTAGATGCAACAAAATCAATCATTCCTAATCTTTGTAGGTATCTAATTGCAGGTATTGATTTGAACTTTAATGCCCATATTAGTCCTAATATTAGGTGCAAAGTATTTCTTTTTTGGTAAAAAAATAATACCGTTAGAGTTTTGTTTTAATTTTAAGTAAATAGCACATAAAAATTGCGTTAAGTGTGATAAAAAATAGTTTTTTTTTATGGAAAAAACGATTTCGATGTAACCTTTTTGTTTTGATTTTACATTGAATACCCTCTACATATAAATAACTTACCCTATTTTCGACCCCTAAAATAGGGTAAGTTATTTATATGTAGAGGGTATTCAAAGTAAAATCAAAACAAAGGTTACATCGAAATCGTTTTTTCCATTAAAAAAACTATTTT
>JACEGR010011437.1:0-14932 GCA_014170235.1 Listronotus bonariensis | reverse complement strand
ATAGCCGTTTCGAAAAGTGGCACAATTTGAAGAAAGGGTCTGCGGGATGGCAGGGCATGCGCATAGGCACTCCAATGTCAAAATCGGCGGTATATTCAAAAACATTGATTTATTGAGTAAATATACAGGGTGTTTATTTAAAAACTTTCCTCTCAAGTTATCTTCGAAACGAGACAGATTTGAGAAAATCGCCGAAACACGTCAAGATATTTATTGAGGGGGAACGTTTTTACAAAAATTGGACGGCGCCCCTTTAACCCCTTAACCACCAGGGCCACCACCCCAAAATTATAACCGTAGAATATAAAGTCAAAACCTTCACCTAATACAGAATGGAGGTAATTTAAAAATAACCTAAATATCTGACTTGGATGGCCATATTTTCAAAATTATCTTAAAGCTCTTTTATAAGTAATATAATATACAGGGTGCTTCATTAAAAAAATATATACTTTTTTACCCTGTATATTATCGCCACAAAAGATCTACAGCAGATCTTCTTTCCTTTGTATCACACTGTTGGAATAAGTCTCTTGAGTTTCTAGGTGAGTCCCAGATCGTTGCTCTTGATATATCCAAAGCTTTTGACCAGGTCTGGCGTGCCGCACTTCTTAATAAACTTCCCTTCTATGGTCTTTCAACTAAACTCTGTACTTGGCTGTCTAGTTATCTATCTGATCGACGTGTATCAGTTATTGTGGACGGCCATTCTTCAAGCTTTCACCAAGTAAATGCTGGAGTCCCTCAGGGCTCAGTTTTGGCACCAACACTGTTTCTTCTTTACATCAACGACCTTCTCTCGTCCACAACCAATTCCATTCATAGTTTCGCCGACGATAGTACCCTTCACTCCAGTTTTCAGGTTCCTAAACCCATTACTAAACCTGACTTGGAAAACAAACGCATAGCGATGCAGATATCTCTTTCGCAGGATCTTAATTTAATATTGGATTGGGGCTCCAAAATCTCGTCCATTTTAATGCATCCAAAACACAATCATGTTCCTTGTCGCGAATTGTCTGTAATAATGTTTAGTCAATCTGTCTTACAACAAGCTGCACAGTATGTGCGTCTTTGAGCCGTTTAAGCGGTCTCTGGATTGTCAAAACAAATTTGTAAATTCTTTAAAAAAACACACATTTTATTAAAAAACAGAACACAGAGTCTTGCTCCATATACTAAAAAAATATTATTTGTGAATTGGTAACTTTTGGTAAGTTTCGACGTACGATATTTTTAGACACAGTCGGACGTGACAAAATTACAGCTGACTTTTACAAAAGATGTCTTATCAGTTAAGAATCACAAATATTAATTTTTAAATAACAAAACGCATCTTAATAACATACATTCTGCATTCCATATAGAATTTAAAGCCTTCTTTATGATCTTAAATATATAAGAGCTTTCTCCTTGACAACACCTAAATCTAACATGTACATTACTAAATCCGCTTCACTCCCAAAGAAGTCCTTGCATATTTCTGTGTGATCAACCCACAGACCATTATTCTTACACATTGCACATTGTGGATAATAACAGTTTAACAGTTAACAACGATGATTAAAAGAATCTATGAATTTGTAATGTCACATATTCAAATGGGTGGTATGATACATTACTACTAGCTTTAGTGACATAATCCGGGTGGCAATGGGAGTATTGAACACAGCTTTTCTTCATTGCTAAAAAAATAGCCATTGTTTTGTAATTTAGGATTTAAACAGGGTGTCAAGTTAACGATAGGACTGAAAGAGCCCATAAAACAACCCATTAGTAGGGTAGGGCGGGGCTAGTTGAGCAATTTTTCACTTGATCGGTTAAAGTTCCTTAAAAATAAGTCTTAATGGCTTATAAGGCATACTGATGAATTAGCAATTTATCCCTTATTAATAGTGTCCATAGTAATTTATTTCTAATAAGTCGAATTTAGGAGCCACATCTATTTTAATGTAGATAGTCAAGTATGCCCAACGTACCCCATAGGTGAGGTAAGTTGAGCAAGGGTATGGGGCTAGTGGAGCTCTTAGAAAGTATAGTCAAATCATGGCTTGAATATTAGATACGTTTACAATAAAAATACATTTTGACAATTTTCTTTTTATATTTATAATCTTATAGTATAACAACAACAAATCTCATTATTAAAACGTACCTAGCTTATCTTAACTACTCAATTTAATACCTAACTATTCATCTTCGTTTTTTAAACTTTTTAGCAGTTTTATTTTGCTTCTCTTGTAATGCCGTCTGTATCTGTTAAAATTGCAACTTTTCTCTATCTTCTGTTTGATTTGGCTAATTTTCTTGGACCAGCCTTTGGGTATGGTCGAACTATTTCCAGAGAAAATTTATAAGTTAGTTAGATAGCTCGTTTTTTTGTTGCTTGTATAAAGTTCGGGTTGCAGCCTCTTTTAAATCTAGAGTCTAGTAGTCTTACTGTTATAAATCCGTATCCTAAAAAATAAAAAAACATTATATACCTAAAACTATGGGGTTAGTTGGGCAACTGTAGCTCAACTAACCCCAACCTGAAATTTTAAAGGAAAAGTAAATTTATTAGAAAACCGGTTATAATTATATCCAAAATCTGTATACATATTAAAACTGCAATTAATTTACTTAAGATTAACACTTACCTGATTGAGAACGGAATACATTTAACTATCACAGATAAAAATTTTCGGCTTGCAATTATTTTACTTTTTCAACTAGCCCCGCCCTACCCTACTCAGAAAAACATAAGATGACAGAAGAAAATCGTTGGTTTTTGAGATATTGGCACTTGAAATTCGTTAAAAGTTGTCCTTGCATTGCTTGTTAATAAGAATAACCCTCGATTTTTTACTGAGGTCATTTTTTTTTTTTTTTTAAGCTTATAAGTTGTTCCATCATTCCTTTTAATCTAATTTTTGACTTTTCGGATACCCCGTATGCGGAGTGTTATAGATATAGTTTAATACAGGGTTTTAAGTGATTATATGATCAATTTGCAACTTATTATTTATATTTATTAATTTGTAATGTCACATATTCAAATACACATAAGATGTACAACTGGTCAACGTGTTACGCCAAGGGTAAAACGTAGACTCTGAGTATAAACTAATTAATAATTCGGTATTATCTTTATACCGGCTATGGGCTTGTTAAAAACAAAAAAAAAAAAAAAAAATGTTACTCTCACACAGAGTTGGGTCGAATACTGAAATTTGGTATTTTTTTTTTTTTTATCTTTGGACAAACCACGAAGGCTAAAAGCCTAAATACTAACGTACCGTGGGTGTCTTAAGCGATGTAAGAGGGAGTTTGTTGACACGGGACTTAAATACTTGAAGATTTGGGGGAAGGAAAGACCTCCGCGGGCAGCAAGTTCCACAATCTAGAAACTCTAGGGATAAAAGAACGAACAAAGTGGGAAGTTCGGGGCCTGTCCAGTTGGACCGTATATGGATGCATACGCGCGGAACCACGAGTTTAAATCCCCCACAGCCCGACGATGTGCAAGAGAGGGAAGCCTTTCTGTAAGTGAAGGATCATTAATGAGACGAACAGCTCTTCTTTGAATAGAATCAAGAATGCTTAGGGTTGTGGGGGACGCCATGCCCCAGACATGAGAACAATATTCCAAGGGAGGTCGGATTTGGGACACATATAAAGTGTATAAATTAGAAGGGGAAAAATACTTTTTGGCTCGAAAGAGAAATCCAAGCTTTTTGAAGCTGCCGTGGCTATAGATACAATGTGTTTATGCCAGTTAAGGTTACTTTCAAATGTGACGCCTACAAGATTAAAGGTGTCTTTGCTCTGCAAAACTTGGCCGCTCATAAGTAGAGGATGAGTATTTGATGATTCTTTTCGCGACAAGGAACATGATTGTGTTTTGGATGCATTAAAATACGAATACCGTAAAAAAGTATTCGAATACCGAATATTTTCGAATACCTACAAAAAAATAGTATTCGAATACTCGGTATTCATGAATACTACGATTGGGTATTCATTCATACTGAAGAGCAAAAAACCTTCTTTCTCCTGAAAAAGCAACTTATTTTTATTTTTCTACGTTTTTCCATAACAAAAATGCAGTGGCGTACCTTGTTCTTGCTTAAAAACTAATCATTTCAAGCATACAAGACGTCTCCCAAATTTTCCAAAAATAACTTTTCTATTTTTTAAACTATTGGACAAGGGATACATGTACATACTATCTATAATTTACCAGATAGTCATGATTTAAACTGACATAATAAAATTTATTATACACATCCCTTTTGTGTAAAATGGAGATAAATACATATCAGTCTAACCTAATACATAGAAAACATAGTTTGCAATGTCACTTTTTATATGTTGTACCAAGATACTTGTTTTTTTTAAAGCAAAACCCCAAAGAAGTTAAAATAATTAATTTAGATATATTTTTGTTTGCAAGAATAAATGTATATCTGTTCAAAATTACTTACCTATTAGGACTATAGAAGCAACAGATCAAGATTTAAAAACATATTGAATTACATTTTTTTTTTTAATTTGTAAAACTAACTTCCTAACTGTTAGTTTGCAAAACCACCGCGAACATGTTTTAAACCGCTTAAGATGCATAAAAAGTAACGTAATATTCATAAAATAAGCAAACAGTATTTAAATTCAGAATTTAAATACCAGAATATAGGTATTTGAATATCAGTATTCGAATACCGGTATTCGAATACCAGTACTCGAATACCAGTATTCGAATATCGGTATTTGAATACCAGTATTCGAATACCAGAGTATTCGAAAACGATATTCAGAATAAAGAATACCGAATACTGATCAAAAAACTTTTTCGTCGAATACCGAATACCAAACACATAAATCTATTCGAATAATATTCGAATATCGCACAAATGTATTCTGAGTAGTATTCAGAATACCGAGTATTCGAATACTACCAAACTCTGCTCTCACATGCCCTCCACAACTAACGAGCGACGAGCGGCATATCAGGCGTATGCTTACGCTACAAATTTAGCGCTGGCTGACAAAATTTAAAATGCGCCTAAATCTAAAATATCAAAAAATTGCCAATTTTGATTTGTAGCTTCTCTAAAAATACGTACTTACTTTAAAAACAACGCAATATATTTTAGTAATAGCATTACCAAAATAAGATAAAAACAAATTTGCATTGTTAAAAGTTATTTTTATTCCTAAACATCTTTTTTTTAAGTGGGTTCGAAATACACACTCTTTTCACTCCATAAGAACCTAAGTAAACTCCAAGCGTTCCAGTATTTCATTTGAAGTGAAAAGAACTTACTCCAAAAGTTCCGCATCGTCGCGGAGAGTGTAAGGTGCGGGCTTGCGCATTTAATCATTTTTAATTTTTAATGAATAATTTAATGTAAATAATTACTTACATCTTTTATTTTTATGTACTTATGTAACCACATTTTATGTGCAGTTTTTTCAAACATAAAATTATAATGAAGGTAATTTAAAAAGAAACCTAGGTTAAGATGAAGGTTGTGCTGACATTGACAACCAAAATCATTTTGCTTCATGGTACAAAAACGTTCGATTTACAGTATCGCCACAGCCTTCTTAAATTCTAAGCCGTGAAGGAGAAATCTGGCAACACAGCACAGTAGGAATGTCAAGTAATGTTTAGAAGTAAACAGAAACAACTATTGCTTAAAAGGTTTTTTCTGTTTTAAAAGTTAAATCGTAGCGTGTATTTATTATATAAAGAAAAAATAAGTAATTAATTGTTATATTTAAAAAATAGGACCAGTGGCAATATGTCAATCGTTGTTTTTACGTTTAAATGTGCGCGTATAGTTGGTGCGTACGGCATACATTATGGCACGAAGGTGTTGCGTTTCGGGCTGCAAAACGAATTACCCACGTTATATTAAAACAGAGGGTTAGCAAACAACATTTTATTTCCCCATAAACGATGAAATTAGGAAAGCCTGGTTGTGCGCTATTGACCGGATAAGTGTTTTTTATTAAAAGTATAAGTAGTACCTACACGGTAAATGGACAAATATATTTAATGGGCTACTAATTAACTAAGTGTTTTTTTAATTGGTTTTATTTGATATCAATAGTGTGTATAGTGCACCAAAAACAAATATGTACCCCAAGCAATATCCTAAGGACTATATCAACTAATGCGCATAAATATCCTGGTAAGTTCACCAAAAATATTATTTATATAGATATTCTGAAAGTTATTTACCTAAGGCGGTTTTAGGGTAAATATAGTGGAAAACCTAATTTAAAGCGTTTGTCATTTTAAAGCGCATCTTATGTAATACGCTATATTATAAAGCTTTTATATTTATAACTAAACACACAGGCTTTCAATTCATTTTAAGTATTGCAAGTATTTCTAAATAATAAATGTTTTGTTAACTTTAAAAAGCTACTTTGGTCTGTTCGCAAAAAATGCATAAAGCGGGGTAGAAAACATCATAACAATTTGAAATTTTTAAATCCTTACCAACAAATTTGTATAAGGCAGAGAAGTTCCTGATAAGTTTTGCAAACATATTATTGCTTTTTAGGGCAACTATAGTATTTAAAATTATACGTACATGTGGTCTAAAACATCCTAAAAAAAATTAATACCTATATTTTGTCTAAAACACTTAAAAAATTAATTATATTTAGCATGTAATCTATTAGGAACTCATTTCAATATTCCTACTGTACAGTGTTGTTTGCAACGTTGCCTTTCTTACTTCACGACTCAGAGTTTAAGAAGGCTGTGGTATCGCACATCGCAAACTCAAGAGTCACTAGATAAAAATTTACTCCCACTTCACTCCAACTTCGTCAAAAATCCCGAACCCAGCTTTTGTAAAAAACTTTATACCTACTGCTAAAATAAACGTACTTTACTTTTGACAAAAAAAGAACAATTTTTATTGTCAAACCTTGTAGATGACTAAAACATTTTTTTTGGAAAGTTCTAAAGAAACTTTATAGGCGTGACTTGATGATCGGAATTTAGACCAAGAAGTTTTTTTTGTAACAAAAGTATAGAAATGTATTCGAGTTGAAAGGTTACATCGTGTAATGTAGACCAAGATGTTTTATTGATGCGAGTGAATGGAAATTTTCATACGCATAACAAGTTCTAAAGAAATGGGGCTAAAAATATAAAAGTAACTTGGCGACCGCCAAAGAAATATCACGCTGTATAGATACTTCCTTATCAATTAGCATTTTACTGTGTGTCTATACATTGCATAGTATACAGGTTTAATTTATAATTGTCAGGAAAGAAAATAAATAGTGTAAGGGCGCCAAATTTGGATTTTTTTACCGACAACATTTTTGAATAAATAATATTTAGAAAAATAATTAAAAATGTTTTATATACATTGCCTAATTCGCAGTCCTAAGTTTGTTAGTTCTGGTTACTTCAAAAATTCTTTGTTTCTATAAAAAGTATATTAGTTTGTTTTAAATTTTGGAGTTTAATTGTTAGTGACCAATAAATGCAGAATCAAATCACTTAAATATAATTAAGGCTTACCATAAAAACACTGCGAGAAATGATAAAAAATTACAAAAGCATAAATTTTTGTCTACATCTTTCTCTTTAGTTATTTCAATGATCAATTAAGTCAGCAACCTTTTTAAAACATGGATTTTAACAGTCAAGTTAGCCAGACACCTTTTTTAGGGAAATCTGTTGTTTAAATAGGTCGATATGCCGATGTTATAGATGGGTCCAAATTTAATTCATTCTGAAAGCGATGCCGCCAAGTACACAAAAAATGATAAAGTAAAGAAACCCTTTTGTGAACAATGATATATTGCAGCAAAAATATTTAACCCGACGAGTTTCTAGTATCACGCCATGTGCCACCGGTTTTATAGTAGGACAGAGGCGAAATAAGAGAATGTTTTGTAAGTAGGTGATACGTGTTTTAGCAATGTATTTTTTATTATTTATTTAAAAATATGTAATCAGACTCTGTCCGGGGCTATGTGCATTCGAAAAGGTTTGTTTACTTTATCATTTACTTGGCGGCATTGCTTTTAGAATGAATTAAATATGGGCTCATCTTTACCATCTGGGTTACATTACATCATCAATAAAACTACTTTCTTCGTTCTTCCATTTCCATTGTCTTTAATTTTTACCTTTAAAATTAAGATGAAATTTACATCTTTCTGCTGCTTGTCCGAGAGACACACATTAAAGCCAACCACTTTTTTTATCGAGACTTGGTTTAAGAGGCCACACTTATAAATGAAGATTGGTCGCAATTGTTTACCAAAAATTCGGACTTACCCATATTTTTAAAACATAATCGCGGTTGTCCAAGGAACCTATGATGCGAAGGATTTTTTGGGGCCAAATATATTGTTGCTGTTATTACGAAGGAGCCTTACTAGGGCTAGATGGAATACCAGCAATCGTTTTAAAAAATGTGCTCCTGAACTTGCACCTATTTTAACCAGGCTCTTTCGAATTTCTTATGACACGGGTATATTTCCAGACAGCTGGAGAGCTGCACGTGTCCGGCCTGTTCCCAAGAAAGGATCTAAATCTCTTCCATCCAACTATAGACCCATTTCACTCCTCTCAATGCTTTGTAAAGTAATGAAGAAATCCATTAACTCGCAAATTCTTAGGTACTTATAAAAACATAAAATTTTACATGACAGGCAATACGGATTTCGTCACAAGAGATCTACAGCAGATCTTCTTTCCTTCGTTTCACACAACTGGAACAAGTCTCTTGAGTCTCTAGGTGAGTCCCAGATCATTGCTCTTGATATATCTAAAGCTTTCGACCAAGTCTGGCATGACGCACTTCTTAATAAACTTCCCTCCTACGGTCTTCCAACTAAACTCTGCTCTTGGCTCTTCAGTTATCTTTCTAATCGACGTATATTAGTCATTGTTGATGGCCACTCTTCAAGCTTTCACGAAATTAATGCTGGAGTGCCTCAGGGTTCAGTACTAGCACCAACTTTGTTTCTTCTTCACATCAACGACCTTCTTTTTCCACAACCAATCCCATTCATAGTTATGCTGACGATAGTACCCTTCACTCCACTTTTCAGGTTCTCAAACCAATCTCTTAACCCGACTTGGAAAGCAAACGCAGGGCGATGCAGATATCTCTTTCACAGGATCTCAATTTGATATTGGATTGGGGCGCCAAAAATCTCGTTCAATTTAATGCATCCAAAACACAATCGTGTTCCTTGTCGCGAAAAAATCATCAAACACTCATCCTTTGCTTATGAGTGGCCAGGTTTTGCAGAACGGGGACACATTTAACCTTGTAGGCATCACATTTGAGAATAACCTTAACTGGCATAAACACATTGTATCTATAGCCACCGCGGCTTCAAAAAAGCTTGGATTTTTTTCCGAGAAAAAAGTATTTTTCTCCTTCCAATTTATACACTTTGTATCTGTCCCAAATTCGACCCTCTCTAGAATATTGTTCTCATGTCTGGAGAATGGCATCCCCTACAACCCTCAGCATTCTTGATGCTATTCAAAGAAGGGCTGTTCGTCTTATTAATGATCCTTTACTTACTCAAAGACTTCCTTATCTTGCCCATCGTCGAGCTGTGGGAGATCTATCGCTCTTCTACAGATACTTTTACGGCTTCTGCTCCGACGAATTGTCCAGTATAGTCCCTCCTCTTGCAGTTCCCAACAGAGAAACTTGGACAGGCCCCAAACTTCCCATTTCGTTCGTTCTTTTATCCCTAGAGTTTCTAGACTGTGGAAACTGCTGCCAGCGAAGGTCTTTCCATCCCCCCAAATCTTCAAGTTTTTAAGTCCCGTGTTAACAAACGTCCTCTTACCCTGCTTAAGACACCCACGGTACGTTAGTATTTAGGCTTTCAGCCTTCGTGGATTGTCCAAAGATAAAAAAAAACTTAATATTTGGCGAAAATAAGTTATTAGACAGTGTGTATAGCCAAAATAATGACCCCAGTTTTCTTTAAACCACTCTCCTGAAATGTTGTAAATATCGAGATAGGCCCCTTTATTATTAACCACATTATATGCAAAACATCCCGAAGTAGACAATTAAAAAAATAATATTTTTTCTTACTTGTTGTTATACCAATAAAGTATTGTTTAACATTGCAGTTAACTAAACATATACTTTTTTGGTAATATGTATGAGTCTATTAATACAATTATTGCATGGGGACAAAGAGTAAGTTTATAAAACACGTTCTTTTGAATTACTTTAAAAACTATAAGAAAAGAAATAAATTGGAGAAATAATAAAGGTAATTTTTAGTTACGAATTTGTCCTTATTGAAATGAATAAATATCTGACTAAAAACCACTTCAATTCAAATATCTTTTGTTACTTTACAGGAAACAGGGTAATTTCGCGCTAGAAAAATAAATGCAATTAATTTGTAAGGTCGTCTTTATTAACAATGGAATGTAACTATGGTTACAACAACGACAAAATCTTCACTTGTCAATGTCTCGAAGTTTACACCACAAAAGTCGAATCTATACTAACTGGTCGGAGGTTTTCCTTTGCCCTTTTATAGTATGGTGGAAGAGTAAAGAATGATCTAGAATCTTGGAGAAATATCGCGAAAATTACATAGTACGAAAAGACTTTGTAGCAACCCACTTATTATACAATTGTCAAATACAACGCATATATTATTAAATTAAACATTCGTTTTACAAAAATTCGATAAGAAAATATGAAGAGAGCTTTTCACAAACCATTACGGCAGACACGTGGAACACACACGCTAAATAATTAACATCTCTGCCAGCCGAATTGTATTTCACCTGCTGATTTGCCTGCGGTTTTTTGAGCTCGGTTAAACTGTAATTGAAAAGCACCCACGCGGTGCGAATCTTCTTTTATTGTTCTAAGGCAAAAATTAGGTTGGTAACGATGCCCGCTTGAAAAAATGTTTTATGGATTAGAACATCAAAAAATGTTGGCAATGCTTTTGAATGTTGGTTAAATAGGATTTAAATAATAAGTATTCGCAAAAAAAGTTTCATTTTCGTTTCAACACCATAGATAACCTACATTTAGATCAGCAGTGGCAAGAAGCAGTTTTCGGATTTTTACGACCGCGCGCAGTGGGTGGACGAACATGCGCACTAAAAAGCCGTGGCAAAATACAAACACCGGCACCCAGTAACCTTCGTCCGCGATCTGACCGTAACGCTCATTAGCTACCGTACTTCGAACAAAAAACCAGGACGCGGTCAACACATTCTTTCCTATATTGCGAATAGTTTGTTTGGGTCCGGGTGCGTTTACCCTCAACTGCCTTGCGTATAAACCGGTTTTTTCGCCCATGAAATGTAACTTTTGTTTCGCGCAGGTTATAATATTAGCAATCCATCGAGATCAGTGTTCAACACCCTTAGTAAGTTTATATGCTGGAGAGAAGGCCATATTTTTAAAGAGTATAGTCCCTGGGTCAGAAATGAAATGGACTTTAGGATAAGAACACTTTTAAAACGTTTTTGGGAATGTTTCTTTTGACGAGTTTACCACGAATATTTATGCCGCCATATATGGAAGCGGCGCTTTAACCCAGCCTGTCAATGTCAAATGTTTTGGGCGTTGGACTGGGCGAACGCGTCCCTGTTTTCATCGGACAAGTTTACCACAATGTTTTACATGCAATTTTTAAACATTTTGCAAAAAATGGTAAGGGTAACAGTCATGAAACCATAAGGTTCAAACACATGTTCCGGATATCGGGATGGGCGGGTTACGTGACTGTAACACTTACGATTTTTGCCACAATGTTTAAAAAGTCGTATGTAAAACATTGTGTTAAACCTGTAAAACAAAAAAGTTACGCGTTCGCCCAATCCGACACCCGAAACATTTAAAATTTACAAGCTATGTTAAAGCGCCATTCCCATATGAATATTCGTGGTGGACTCGTCAAAAGGAACCCCCTAAAAGATTTTAAAAGTGTTTTTAATATGAAGTCCATTTTATTATTGGCCCAGGTACTAGTAGTATAATAGCCTTGTTCGCGGGTCTAGTAATGAATTGATTCTGAACCAGAACCGAACTGGTTTAGAATTGTTATAAAGCGCATGTCTAGTTATTTATTAGTTCGGAATTTTTATTTACCGCCAACGATTTTCTATACAGCTGAGGATGTATTCTAACCCAGCCTTTTGGTTAGAATTTTTATGGTTAAATTGGATACTACACAAAAAAATTAAATTCAAACAAAAAGGTAAATTGTTATATTGTCGAAAGCCACTCGAGGTCTCTCGGCGGAAGACGAGGGATTCCCTGCCTCCTCTCGTTTTTAACATAAGTATGTGTATTTAACTAAAGATAAAATTAAAACAACAAGAAATGATAAAATCTTGTAATATTGTCTATATTTTTTAATTAAATCTTTATTTATTTTATTGCATACATACATTCATACGGAAAAAATTAAAAATCCTTTGTTTTACGCTCAGAATCACAAAAATAAAAAAAAATATTCAACAGGTATATTAACCCGCATAAAAGTGGCAGAAACAAATAAACTGTAATACAACGGTTTATTTCTGTACCACAAAAACAGAAAACAGCTGACCATGTCGACAATGCGCATGAAATTCCGAACTGAAATTTTAGTTCCAACAAAAATCCCAGGACTGCTAATCAGGTTACGAACCGGTAACGAACTGATTCCATTGTAACCAATGATCTGAAAAATAAATATGGATGATTGCAGAGAAAATCATAATAACCCCTACCTGGGCACTGCGCAGTGCACTTGTGGGCATGCGCAGTAAAAAATTTCTGACTAGCGAAAAACAAACAACAGTACCGGGTTTAACATTTTGTATATGATTCATTTATAAAGAAAATATACCAAGTAATTTTGTTTCTAGGTATACATATTTAAATATTTTATTTTAAGTTTGTATTCGTATTTCATAGCAGTCCCTAAAAAGTAAACCGGTTTTATATTGGGGACTATTTTTTGTTGTATAATTTTTTATTTTTCGGTCGTATCGCTGATTTTATTGAAATTTATCAAACGGAAGTGCTTAGAAGCACTTATCTCAATTTAAATTTCGTTTTTTTGCTAAAACACCTTATTTTTGATTCATATGAGGACCCACTTTGACTCAACCTCAAACCTGCACGAAATTTTTTTCCGCATTATTATCTTCCATCTTAACACTACCTTGACACAACCAAACTGAATGGTTGGTATTTTATCATAAAAGCAATTAGTTTTGGTGTAACTTGTTTAAGGAATAAATCTCAATTCATAAACTGATATTTCGCTCCCGTTGCCGTAGCAGTTGTCGTTCGGTTAAATTTGGCGTGTAATGCCATTGAAATTGTTTATTTTTGGTTTTGGGCTAAACTGACCTCATATTTGTAATTGAAACCACAAAAAAAACGCGAAATACAAATATTAAAATTGGTAATGGACCCGTAATGGCTTGGTATTATATTTCTATAACTTTTAAAGATGTCAAAATCTAACGTATGCCAATTTGTAATATTAAGAAGCAACTTTTTTAAGCAATTACATCAGCTCTAGTCAATTTTTGTACTTTTTGAGATACGCCACTACGTGATATTGTCGACGAAATTGCTTATAGCTACGTGTTATAACTTGAAAGTATGTCAAATTATTTTGATTAAACTGCCATATTTTATTTTGTGTGATTATAAATGCATCAGTCAAATGCTAATACAGGGTGTCCGACTATATTTTAACCGCGAATAATTTTAGAACAAATAAAATTATCAAAATGCGGTGTTCGCAGAAAGCCTTAGATTTTTTAATGTTTCTTTTTATAACCTTGCCATTTGGTTGTGACATTTATTTCTTACAAAAACGGCCAATTTTCGTATATAGGGCAAGTTTGTTATTTTAAATGGAACGTATATTTTTCTATAATCCTTAAATACAATTTTTCCCGTTTTAAAAAAATTAATCCAAACCATGACTATTTCAAAAAACATTGGATTTATTGATCTCTAAAAATTGACTGCATGGCAATAAAGAGTATTATTTAAAACAGAAAATTTGCTACTTACTCATTATTTAGTTTTGGTTATGCAAAACTTAAATTAAACAAAATTAAAAAAACAAAAAATGCCCAATTATAAATTAAATTAGGATGAATGAGGTCCTGTCATTGTATAGGTAAACGTTTTCAGTGTTGCAACCACTATATTTATTAAAATACTGCAAATTTTGTCAATGTTGCCAACACTATATTGGGTTTTAAATGAAAAATGCTAACTTTTATAGGAACTGCGCATGTGCAAAGGTGTACAGCAATTCTCCCAGTGTGGGGTAAAAATTTCGTGCGCAGGTCTATTAAAAATATATGGGGATCATTTTCTATTAGCAATCCTTTTAATTTTTAGATCATTGATTGTAACCCGCGAACACAGAACTGTTACTAAAAATTTTGTAAACCTCTAGATGGTATAATACCATAGTGAGAACGCATTTTAATTTTAAGGGTTTTTTAATATAACATCTTTTTAACGCACCCTGTCTGGTAATTTTATTTATTTTTTTATAAACCACAGATATTTCTGCATAATTCCTATACAATTTTTGTTTTTTAATGCAATAGTAACGTCAATATCGAATTTAAAATGTAAACTATTTTAAACACTTTGTGTATACTTTTTTATATTATTATACATATAAACTCTCCTCTTAAATCACTCTATTTCTAAAAGCGCTTCATAATTCGTTGAGAATAGTAACGTCAATATCGAATTTTAAATACAAACTATTTTTTTAAATACTCTGTGTATGTTTTTTTTGAATATTATTATACAATATAAACCTTCCTCGTAAATCACTTTATCTAAAAAAACACATCAAAATTCGTTGAGTAGTATCGGATTTTAAATGTAAACTAATTTTTTAAACATTTCATATATATTTTTTA
>JACEGR010011436.1:0-14939 GCA_014170235.1 Listronotus bonariensis | reverse complement strand
GGGTTGTAGGGGATGCCATTCCCCGAGACGTGAGACCAATATTCAGAGAGGGTCGAATTTGGGACAAATACAAAGTATATAAATTGGAAGGAGAAAAATACTTTTTGGCTCGGAAAAAGGAATCCAAGCTTTTCTGAAGCCGCGGTGGCTATAGATTACAATGTGTTTATGCCAGTTAAGGTTATTCTCAAACGTGACGCCCCCGCTCTGCAAAACCTGGCCACTCATAAGCAAAGGGTAAGTGTTTGATGATTTTTTTTCGCGACAAGGAACATGATTGTGTTTTGGATGCATTAAATTGAACGAGATTTTGGCACCCCAATCCAACATCAAAAGAAAAGTCAAGCAGTCAACTTTTTCTTGTAAATGAACAAGTTGGCATAATTCGTAGTTATTTTTATTTCTAAACATTTTCCTTAATAATATTTTTCGATATTTTTAAAAATAATGGTACTTTCCTCTTAAACAAAATTCATATTTTTGAGATACCCTCGAATACTTACTACTGAAAAAATTAATATTTAGTGATTGCATTTTGTGTTTTTGGATCATGCAAGAACTTTTTATAATTGCTTTTTTCGTAAAATAAATAATAAAAAAGTTTCCCATATGTATAGAAGTTAGGTGAACACACACTGTATATGATTTTTTTTATGATCCTTCTGGTCACCGACACATCTTAATACGATTTTTTTTGCCGTTCATTCTAGTTTTTTTGATTATTGCCCAGTTTTAATTAAAATTCTTTTATTTTAAATATATTCTCATATTCCTATATATATGTAGTAGTCCGTCCGTCTTTATAATAACAGATTGTACGAGGATGACCAATTTCTGACATAAAATTCATCATCCTCTGTTATTTGGTTAGTCGGGTGATCGCCTCAAGTTACAAGATTGTTTCCACAATAATTTATATTATTGACTACAGGGTGGCTCGAATTCGACGCTCATTATTGGGATTTCGGAAACCGTAAGAGATACAGGATCAGTTAAATGAAGGCAAAGTTGCGCAATTTGATGCTCAATAAAATGCCGTTTTGCTTTTTAAAAATTCCGAGTACTTCCGAAGATATTCGAAAAAAACCGGAAATTTCAATTTTGGTTTCTATTGTTTCCTGGCTATATTTGTTAAGATAACTTAAAATGGAAAACACGTTTTCATGGAAACTTTTTCTGCTCTATAATTCAGTGTGATTAAATATTGAATCTGACGTTTCGGCTTCTGGCGACCATCATCAACTTAATTTTTTTAAATACGGATCTAACATTTTTTCAATTTAATTAAATCCTTTCATCACTCTTAAAACACTATATATCGCCACTTTGATATTTGCCGACGTTTCGAACAAAAAATTCCATCACCAGAATATTGCATATTTATTTCACCATAATACGGCCCTAAACTACATTTTTAGCTAAGAAGGTAAAAAAAAGAATAAACTTATTACATATTCGTAATCTTTTTATTGCGACTCATTGATATCTAACAGCGGAAATTACTTTATTAACCGAAAATTTCATGAATATTAGACATAAGATACAAAAAGGTAGACAACAAATCAGCTTACATAAACAATTGGTAATACTATCTTGATGCCCATATTAAAAATAAACATAATTTAATCACTATTATAAGTGTTCAAAGAGATAACCTTCCGCCTCGATACATTTTCTTGCTTTGCTTTGTATTATTAATACAGCTCGATTAATTGTTCTCGCAGGAATGGCAGCGACTTCCTTTATCAAATTTTGTCGTAGTACTTAAAGGTCGTGAGGTGCATTTTTAAATAAACGGTTCTTTAGATATTCCCAAAGGAAATAATCTAGGGGACTAAGATCTGGGCTCCTAGCGGGCCATCTTGCAAAACCATTTATTAGGAAATATATATGGTAAAGGAATTGAGCTACTTTCACTTCCATTGTGGGCAGGAGCTCCGTCTTGCTGCCACCATATTTCTTGAAATACTGCCAAGGTTGATTATCTAGGGCGTCTAAGACATCATTCTAATCAAATTTAGATATCGTTCGGAAGTTAAGGTCCCTTCGTAAACGAAAGGTCTAATAATTTTGTTCCTCCACATACCAATCCATACATTAAATGAAGTTCTCCCTTGAATTCGTATCAATAAGTTGCAATAAAACATTATGAATATGTAATAAGTTTATTCTTTTTTTTACCTTTTTACCTAAAAATGTAGTTCAGGGCCGTATTATGGTTAAATAAATATGCAATATTCTGGTGATGGAATTGTCTGTACGAAACGTCGGAAAATATCAAAGTGGCGATATATAGTGTTTTAAGAGTGATGAAAGGATTTAATTAAATTGAAAAAATATCAGGTCCGTATTTAAAAAACTTAAGTTGATGATGGTCGCCAGAAGCCGAAACGTCAGACTCAATATTTAATCACACTGAATTATAGAGCAGAAAAAGTGGCCATGAAAACGTGTTTTTCATTTTGAGTTATCTTAACAAATATAGCCAGGAAACAATAGAAACCAAAATTGAAAATTCCGGTTTTTTCCGAATATCTTCGGAAGTACTCGGAATTTTTAAAACGCAAAACCGCATTTTGTTAAGCATCAAATTGCGCAACTTTGCCTCCATTTAACCGATCCTGTATCTCTTACGGTTTCCGAAATCCCAATGATGAGGCGTCGAATTCGAGCCACCCCTGTACATGTCCCAAATTAAGTAATTAAAATCAGCAGCAAACGATTTGTATTTTTTAACAAACTAAATTCATTCCAAAGATTGCTGCTTTATCAGAATTATTTTTACACTTATTTTCTAATGTAATGTGTGCCTTAGTACTACACGTGATTTCAGTTAGTTGTGTGCTAATTTATAATATTTTTTTGATTCTAAAGAACACTACTTTTTAGTTTTGTGCATATTAAGGAATATTTATTATTTTTTATAAATAACTGTAAGTAGTATATACCTAGCGATATTAATTTGTTAATTGGGGATTTTTTTTGTGAAAAAAAATCAAGTTCAAGAGGTCAGTTTTGTTATAAAACCGATGACCTTATATTTATTTTTTGATGCTTAAAAACATATCGTCTATAAATGGGTGAAGCTTATACAGTCTGTAAGTCTGTTTTACAATTTGATAGTTTTCTTGCATGATATTTTTTTGCTGTAATTTGCATGCAATTATTTTTATTTACAACCAAGTATGTAGGGGAAAGTGGGGTGGATTCATACAAGGGGCACCTACATACATTGAGTTTATCTGAAGTTAGACACGAAGTAAAAATAGTAACGTAAGTGCGTGTGCACAGTTTTTATGTGTGTTTACAGACTAGTGAAGTTTCAGAATTTTCGGTGCGGTAAGATCGAGTGCACAACACGAAATGTGTTTTTGCCTCGCGAAAGTAATTTCATAACGTAACTTTGGACATATGTTATGGCCAGTTACTATTTTTTGGATTAATTATTGCCATTTAATTCTAATTATAATAATATAAAGGCACTAATTTAATGTGTAAATTAATATAGATAAATACGGTTTTTCTATTGCAAATGTTTTTATTAATTAGCATGTGATGGGGCAGATTCATACACAAGTATATGGAGCACATTCATACTGTATAATTGTACCCCTGGCCCTTTATGAATATTTTTTTAACTACTATTTTTTGTTACACTGACGATTATAGTTGTAAATATTAAATAAAGTAGTTTAAGTTTCATTTTTACGGAATATTTTTTTACATTTTGAGATTGTTACTTTTAATAAATATAACTGACTAAAACAAAAAATGTTATTAAGTGTCTTTGGTAGATAACCATACATGTAAGGTAAAGACCGTTTAATGACACTCTGTTCACTATTCGTTACTTATGTTCATATCACGAAACTATTGCGATGTTAAAATAGGCATTAACAGATTTGGATAAAACCTGTTTTTTAATTTTGAATTTTACTATTTGTTTTTATGTTAAAAAAATGTATTTGTGTTTTTTTATAAAGTATGGTATAAAACAATAATAAACAATAATTATGACGAATTAATAGTGATGTTAAATGTGCCCCTTCGGTTGTATGAATGTACCCCACTAATGGGGTACATTCATACATTTTGCTTTTTTGTAAAAGTCTTATGGAAACTCGCGCATGTAGATTTTCAATAATATTAAGGTTCTACTACAATATAAAATAGTTAAGCTACTAGTGTGTCATAAATTAAAAGAGATATACCTAAAACACGGCATTCCACAAAGCAAAATATAAAAACTGTATGAAGCCTCCCCACTTTCCCCTAATGTTGACATTTTCGACTTTTTAAAACTTAGAAAATACCACTTTACTGACTTTTACCAAGTTAAGTTTCCTCCCGTGGGCCGAAAGTAGAAGTACCCGTAGGAACGATCGCAAAAATTTCGAAGTTTGCCAACTGAACATCTTGTCTGATATTTTAGACATCTCTGTGACAACTTTATGGGCGTATAAATGTCTGGTGGCATAATTACTTGAAAAATAAAAAAAAACATTTTGTTTGTCTGACACATTATTCATAAAAAATTAATTTAATAGATATTTAACCAACAAACCTCGGTGAAAAGTTTAATTTCTGTCTCTAGAAATGATTCACCTCAGCGCTCCAAACCATCCTTTTCTCTTGACACTTGTAATAAAACACTGTCCAACTTAGTATGTAATGTACTATTAATATACAACCATGCATGTATGGAGAGTACCCTCAAAGGAAAATAAACTATTTAATAAGGAGCGCTCGATCCCATTTAAGCATATGTTCGCTAAATTTTGTGACGTAATCTTTTCCCGTAATTCTTTGTTTACAATCGTACTAGAAGGTTTTATTCGAGGTTTTGGTGTTATTTTTTTGCTTTTTAGTCATTGGACTTTTATATATGTTTAGTTTTTACTGTTTATAGTTAAATTGAGTAGTTATTAGTACTGCAGTTACAGAGAATTTTAAAACCTGTAAACAGGGGTCACTGACCTTTGGATATTTTTACAGGGAATTTACGTTTAAATCATTATTAAAGGTAAGATACATTTTTTAAATGTTTTTTAGTGATTTTATTTTTATGGTATGCAAGTATTGGTTTATTTCGTCAGATAAAAATATTATGGCAAAAAGGTGACGTCACAAACATAACCTATATTTTCGAACAAATATAAAAAATCGAGGTGCTTCTTATTAAAAAGTTTATCTTCCTTGGGTACCCTCCTTACTTTAAAGACTCCCCTCATTCCATGGTGGGATTCACCTCGGCCTCCTTTCCCCCCATCCCAAATTTCTCGCCTAATTTATAGACGCCCTCTTGTAAGCTTCAGCTGCGGTTCCGATGCTAAAATTATACAGGGTGCTCCAAAAATATATCCGTTTTAAACTTGTGTTTTTAAATGCACCACCATGTATATTAGTTTATTTTTGAATTATAGAAATAAAAATAAAGTAAATGTTATCAGGGATACCTACACCAAAAATGTAAGGTTTTTGAGATATTTTGGATTTTTGAAAATTTCTTGACTTCTTGACTCTGACCTTACTTATGCTTGACTTTGTATATTATGTTAGATTGCTAGAATATAAACTGTATCATCACCTACATTTAAATTTTTACCAGAAATTATATAGGGTGTCCAGAAACTAATATAATAATATATATTAGTTTCTGGACACCTATATAACATCTAGTAAAAAAATTAATGATTCTACAGTAGGCAATATAACATAATATGCAAAAGTGAACATAAGTAAGCTGGAGGATGGGATATTTTAAAATTTTGTTTTTGTCAAAAAAATTTTAAGAATCCCAAATATCTTAAAAGCCTTAAATTTTTGTTATATGTATCGCTAATACACTTAACTTTTTTTAATTCTATAATTCAAAAGTAAACTAATATACAGGGTATTCCATTTACAAAAACACAAGATAATATGGATATTTTTTTGGAGCACTCTGTATAATTCCACCCTCGGCGCCGCAGCTGACGCATCATAATTCATGTACAACCCGCTTGAAGCATTTACGAGTTATGGACTGAGAGGAAATTGTTCACCAAAACAGAGACAACAATGAGACGAGTAACTGGTCCTAACAATTTGTCGATTGTATTTATCTCTTTCTGGTTTACGCAAGTTCCAATAAATATGTCTTTGTCTTTCATCATGGCAGGCTATCGTAGATGGAGCAATCATCGCTTTGCCCTGGTTGCCAAGTTGTTTACAATTTCTGCATGTAAACTTTAATGTCCTTTTTTGGCTCGCATCTAATTAAGAAAGAAAATATACCATGAATCGAATATTTTTAACTTGACAACGTTGCCGCAGGCAGTCACGCCGAAATGGTAATCGATATTTGTGTTTAATATTTTTCAATGGCCGATTTGTTTGGACAGTTTGTTTACATTTTCTGTGATTTATTGTGTTTCGTGGTTTTTTACACTTAATTGGACTTTGAATATTGACTTTTATTAGTGATCACAGTGTATATATTAAATTTGTGCTTTTCAACAGATAATTTAAAGTAATATTGACATGGTTATCTGTAAGAAAAATCTTTATAAAAACCAAATAAATGACATTTTTAATAAGGTGTGTGTAATTATTGAACTAAACCCCAATATTTTATATTAATAGGAAACAAAAACAAGTACCTAACATTAAGGGCAAAAATAGCACAGCTATATAATTTGAATTTGGCGGGCAAACGATAAAGTCGACTCACGCGCCATCTGCGTTTACCTGCCTTGAAGACAAACAAGGAAGGCCCAGCAGCTATCTCTCTCTCGGATAATTTATTTACATTTGGTTGCTCGTCTCATTCTTGTCTCTGACCAAAATATGTCGCTGGCTCACGGGTCATAATTATAATCAACAAAATATCTTAAATGTTTCTTTGTTGTTGATGACCAACCAGTCAAGCAAGCTACGACACTGTTTGTCTTATTTTGATTGCAAAACCCACTGACTAAATATTGCACCATAATAACTTATCTTCGGGTGTACATTTTGCTACAGTTTTGTTTTGAATTCCGTGGTAGTACCTGTAGATACAATCCTTATTTTTACAAAATTAAATCGAAATATTGTACCCAACAAATTATTTAAAATAATAAATATTAAATATCTTAGGTAAGTACTTTTTAAGTACCTCTAAGTAGATTATCATTTTTATCTTTGTGACAGCCTACTACGGCTTATGCAGAAGTACCAGAGTACCGTGATTGTCGGGTTATTAGGGGGCGTCCATAAATTACGTGAGGCAAAAGCCCCCTAAATAGGGGGGAAGGGGGTCAAGTTGAATCTCATTTAGGTTCCGTCACACTATATGGAAACACGATTTTCACTTTTTTAAATTAAACAAAAAAGACCTCTCAAATAATACATTTAACGAAAAGAAAATGCGGGTTGTTCGTTTTTGTATTAAAAAATAAGTTTAAAAGTCGCAAAATTTATACAGTGTTGCCACACAGGTATATTAGTCCTAAAAACAAATAAAAAGATATGTTAAGATAAACCTAACAAAACCTACTAGAACTTGCTAAAACTAAGCATAACTTAGCAGAAGTAACAAAAACTAGCGTTGACTAACAAAAACTAACCTGTTCACCTAACCCCAACACAAATTTAAAACGACACAAAGTTGATGTATCTTATAAAAATAAACAACTTGGCAACACCGGTTTTCAAATACTCCTAACCCTAATCACGACGGTAAACTAAACCCAAGGTTAGTTTATATTTATAAGGTTGCGACATATCCTTAACTTTTAGTCGGTTCGAGATCGGGGACGCAAGGAAGGGCACTCCACGGAGAAAAGTTGGCAAGACTGGGTAAAATCAAAGCTGATGATCAATCCAGTGGTCTCTAGAATTTGCGCATTTCATTTTGTATTGTTTTGGAAGTGATATTTGTTAAAGATGTAATTCCAAATGTTTTTTATTTGAAGTAAAAGAATTTACAACTTAATAATAATTAAAAACTGTTGTATAAACGGTTGTTCTACTAATACAATAAACTGTATATCTCCGGCACTGAACAACATGGCCGAAAAATCGGAGATGTGACGTCATAACATGTCAAAGCAATATGGCCGAATGTCGTAACCCTATATAGACCGACTTTGAACTAAACCATGCATTTTCCTGTGATTTTCGTATTTAAACAATTTTTTATGCCTTTATTAAAAGTTTTTTGCAATTTTTCGCCTTTTATTTGATTTGTTAGACCGTGTTTTACCATATAGATAAATAAAACATGCAAAAATTTGAAGTTATAGTGTTTCCGTATAGTGTGACGTAACCCTCATTTAATCTCACTGTAGAGGAAGGGGGTCTGTGCAAATATCACGTTATTTTTTGTTCCGCTAGTAACAGAAGTCACTTTTGGGTCAAAAACCTTTTTTTTTTGGTCGTAATTTTCTTTTGACAAACACAAAGTCGATTTCAGTTTGACAATTGTGCACTATATCTTACATGAGATTGGGGGATGGGCGATGGATGGGGTTTGAAGCAAATCTCATCAAATCTCACCAGAGAGGGAGGAGTGGTCAAGAATTGAAAAAAAAACGCCTTACAGAAATTTATGGACGACCACTTAGATGTTTAAGCCATCTTTTCCCCTGTTCCGTCAACGTTGTCCAAGCACTGAAACATGCAGTTTTTGTATTTTACAGCCCCTTTTAGATTACACAACGCGGTAGCGGCACTACGGACGTTTTTTTTAATAACTACTAAAGGATGGGGCCATGGTTAGTTAAATATATTTTTGTTTAGTTCCTTAATAAAACAAATTAAAAAAATAGATTTAGCTAATCAGAACAAGCTGTAGATCGGGGCAAACCTCTTACGGAGCTGTCGTAGTGGTTCGCGACAAGGTTAAACTATATACCTACTCTTTAACAAGGTTACGTTGCAGATCGTGGTTTAAATCAGACTACAGTAAAAAATCACATGCACAGTGTAATTTGATTGGTTTAACTCGCTACAGACGGTCACGCAAAACTGTCACATTGAGGGAGGGGTCATGTTTAGTTCTGGTTAGGTAAATCTTTTTTAATTCGCTTTATTAAGAAATTAAAAAAAACTAACTATAACACCCCCCCAATAGTCCCAATATAACAGTTATGCATGAATGTCTGTAGCGCTTCCAACCAATCAAATTATACGTCCCTGTACTTTTACTGTAGTTTTTCAAATCTGGATGCATCTTTAAGTGTTCCTTTTTCTATGGCATTTAGTATATTTTGAAAGTCCCCCGAAAAGAAAAACATCATTTTTCCCCTTACCCCTTACATTATAATATTGTGTCAGTAGCCACTCAGGGCCGGATCTAGGGTTGTGGAGGCCCTGAGGCAATGAGCCTGTGGAGACCCCCTAAAAGTAAAAGTTAATAAAATTTTGTACCCAAAAAAAGTCCTTATCAATAATATGTAAGTGGAGACCCATAAATTCGTTGTGGAGAGCACTGCCTGCCCCCCTTAAATCCGGACCTGTAGCCACTATTAATACGTAATTACAATTTTTAGACGATACCAATAACTGCCAATTAACTGACCTAAGATAAGATTAAATCAGTACTTCAAAAGGAAAAAAATATATGAAGCAAAAATCAGGGTTAGATAACCAATAGATTACACAGACGTTTAAAAATACTTTAAGAGATTGAATTTAGTACGAAAAATGTCCAAGGCCTTATAGTTGTTGATTTTGATTATTTAATGTCTAAAGATGGGGGAGAAGAATGAAAAATCGCTCTTGGATCCACTTTTTAATGGGTAAGTTTTTACTTTTGCTTTTACTAAACCAAATATTCATAAATTCGTATATAACTATTATAATGAAAGACCTTTAAATTTTTGGATTAAACTATCCAACATATTTTAAGCATGATTTTGCTAGAGTAATAGTTGAATGTACAATAGCTTAATATAAACACGAGACCCCAAAGCAGTCCAGAGCTTTTTTAAATTATTGTCTATGAAACTATTTGCCAACCACAATCATTTTATTGATAAAAAATATTGACATTTTCTAACACTTTTGACATTTAGTATGGATGACAGAAATTTATTTGCGGTAAAACAGCACAAGTGAATTAACCCCTTATCTAAACAATGTATTTAAAAAATAATGGTCTATTTTATAATAAGAGAAATAATCAATTTCAACTATTTAAAGTTGCGAGTTTTCATTACTATTGGAGCTTGTATGTACAGGGTGTCCCATTTTGGTTGCAACTACGGGGTAACTGAGATACTTTTTTGTGAAACAAAAATGCCATAATAAAAGCCGTCATAGCACTTTCACTTTTAGAGCTATTATTATTTATTATTGTGGACGGCCATTCTTCAAGCTTTCACCAAGTAAATGCTGGAGTCCCTCAGGGCGCAGTTCTCGCACCAACATTGTTTCTTCTTCACATCAACGACCTTCTCTCGTCCACAACTAATTCCATTCATAGTTTCGTCGACGATAGTACCCTTAACTCCAGTTTTCAGGCTTCTAAACCCATCACTAAACCTGACTTGGAAAACAAACGCAGAGCGATGCAGATATCTCTTTCGCAGGATCTTAATTTAATACTGGATTGGGACGCCAAAAATCTCGCCCATTTTAATGCATCCAAAACACAATCATGTTCCTTGTCGCGAAAAGAGTCATCAAATACTCATCCTCTATTTATGAGCGGCCAAGTTTTACAGAGCAAAGACACCTTCAATCTTGTAGGCGTCACATTTGAAAGTAACCTTAACTGGCATAAACACATTGTATCTATAGCCACGGCAGCTTCAAAAAGCTTGGATTTCTCTTTCGAGCCAAAAGTATTTTTCCGCTTCTAATTTATACACTTTATATGTGTCCCAAATCCGACCTCCCTTGGAATATTGTTCCCATATCTGGGGCATGGCGTCCCCCACAACCCTAAGCATTCGTGATTCTATTCAACGAAGAGCTATTCGTCTCATTAATGATCCTCTAGTTACAGAAAGACTTCCCTCTCTTGCCCATCGTCGGGCTGTGGGGGATTTATCGCTTTTTATAGGTACTTCCATGGCTTCTGCTCTGAAGAATTGTCCAGTATAGTTCCTCCACCCACGATTCCCAACAGAGAAACTCATGGTTCCGCGCGTATGCATCCCTATACGGTCCAACTGGACAGGCCCCAAACTTCTCACTTTGTTCGTTCTTTTATCCCTAGAGTTTCTAGGTTGTGGAACCTGCTGCCAGCGGAGGTCTTTCTTTCCCCCAAATCTTCAAGTATTTAAGTCCCGTGTCAACAAACTCCCTCTTACCTCGCTTAAGACACCCACGGTACCTTAGTATTTAGGCTTTTAGCCTTCGTGGTTTTGTCCAAAAATAAAAAAAAACAAGGACGATATAAAAAATTTAAATTTTTTTGTACCTTCCTCTTGCATCCCACTTAACTAATAACTTATCAAAAAGGTAAAAGAGGATTCTTACATAATATGTTCCGCAGAATGCAGTGGCGTAGTCAGAATTGCTCTATATAATAATGTTGGTAAGTTTGGCTTTTTTTTAAATAAAACACCCTGTATATTTGTCCAACAATTGATTTGTTAAATTTAAGTTTTTGGGCTATTCGGCCGTCGTTGTAGATTTTGTATCCTTAACGTTTCGCCAGCGCGAGTGTTAGTTTAGCAGAAGATGGCCGCGAAAGCCTTACACAGTATACAATTAATTTGTCTTTTTACCAGCTTTTTAAAAATATACAGGGTGGCCCACCATATTCGACACGGTCTGTAGCTGGATAACCATGGAGTTTTTTAAAAAGTAAATACTGGAACATATACAGGTCGGATAAGACCACAGTATAAAATTATTTTTGTCTATACAGGGTGTCTCAAAAAAGTGTGACGTATCAAAGTTATATTTTTTAAATTTAACACCCTATATTTTATGACGGTTTTAGATTCTACTTTAAAAAATAACTCAAGTTTGTTTATAGTACTAAAGTGTTACTTTAACACTTTTAACACTTCAAATTTTACAATGTGTAACAAGATTAAAGAAAGTCTGTCATATCATACGTATGTTAAATCAAGATGAAATATTGTACAGGGTGATCAAAAAATAATTTCAATTTTTCAGAAAATTAAATAGCCATATCTCTCTTATTTTAAATGGAACACCCTGTATTATTTTACGTTACATGACAACAAATAAAATACTGTTTCAAATGGTGTATAGGTTGCCTATACCTACCTTTTGTACTTTTTAGTTAAATCTGTTACAAATTTTTAGTACAAATGTTTATTTAAATTAAAGTTGGCTGTGACATAGCAGCCATTAATATTTTCTTAAGAAAATAACAACGACCATTTATTGATTACTAGTGTTTTAGTCAGTTTAAAAGAAATTTCAATGATTTTAAATAAAAACCCCCTGACAAATAATCCAGGAGAAACCATCTGATAACCTTAATAGTTGCTTTAAAAATTTGACACAGTGATTATGGATAAAGGAAGAAACGAGTTATAGGTCACAGAATGTCGTCATAACTGACCAAAGGCGTTATTAGGATTGTTTAAAAACACAAGTTTTATTATTACCACATTCAGCTGAAATAACTGTTATTGGAAGTAGCATTATAAGCAACTAATGATTTTTTTCTGTGAATTTTAAAAATAGTGGCAGATAATACAAAATCTTTTAATTTTGTGCTTTTTTCCAACAATTTACATTTTGCAATAACGGCTTAGTAAATAGGCATAGCTATATCCCAGCCTACTTACATTTAAATAGACATTTCGAATAAAAATATGTTAAAACGGAATTTACTTAAAAAGTATAAAAGACACCATTTGAAAGAGCATTTGGTTTGTCATCATGTGGTGTAAAAAAATATTATATATGTTCCATTTAAAATAAGAGAGATATTGCTATTTGACTTTCTAAAAAATTAAAATATTTTTTGATCACCCTGTATAATCTATGATCTCGATAAGACCTACGTATGATAAGGCAGACTTTTCCTAATCTTGTAACAAATTTTTAAAGTTTAAGGAGTTTATATTGTTAAAATAAAATTAATTTAATTGCACCCCTGCATTTGGAAAAAAAATCAAATATCACAAAAACGAATAAAATTAGACACTTGGTACTATTACAAACTTAAATTATTTTTTATGTAGAATCTAAAACCGTCATAAAATATAGGGTGTTCCATTTAAAAAAATATAACCTTGATACGTCCCATGGTTATCCAGCTACAGACCGTGTCGAATATGGTGGGCCACCCTGTATATTAATGGGTTAAACAACGACACATTTTACAACATTTTTATAATTTATGCCCAAAAATTTTGGACCAGGTCATACAATCAAAAAAGTTCATACAGTTTTTTTTATTACTTCTCAGTCAATTGTCAATGACAACTTAAGATATACTTGCAATTTAAACGTGCAGGAAATATGGATTTTATTTTAACTTTAAAATAAAAGTTCTTAAAAAACAACAACCTGTAAAAAAAATAAAATAATCTTATTTTACTGGGACACCCAGTATGGGACGCTGTTTATTTTATTCATAATTTTTTTATTTGATTTTCAGTGAACCAATAAAATAATTTAAAAGTGATTACGCGTTATTCTTAGAGGAAAAAATAAAATTTATGATATTTATGTGTTTTATTACTGATGTATTTTGAATAACAATATGAAATTCTAAAAAAAAATGAACTTTTAAAACAAATTTGTCAAATAAAAAACCTACCTTTGATTACCTTATCCTATTAAGCATCAAAAATAAGGGAAATAAGTATAAGGATATCTATTACAAACATTTATAGTGTTCGATATATTTGCAAGTTTTTTTTTATCTTTGGACAAACCACGAAGGCTAAAAGCCTAAATACTAACGTACCGTGGGTGTCTTGAGTGAGGTAAGAGGGAGTTTGTTGACACGGGACTTAAATACTTAAAGATTTGGGGGAAGGAAAGACCTCCGCGGGCAGCAGGTTCCACAATCTAGAAACTCTAGGGATAAAAGAACGAACAAAGTGAGAAGTTCGGGGGCCTGTCCAGTTGGACCGTATATGGATGCATACGCGCGGAACCACGAGTTTCTCTGTTGGAAACCGTGAGTGGATACTGGACAATTCTTCAGAGCAGAAGCCATGGAAGTACCTATAAAAAAGCGATAAATCCCCCACCGCCCGCCGATGGGCAAGAGAGGGAGGCCTTTCTGTAAGTGAAGGATCATTAATGAGACGAATAGCTCTTCTTTGAATAGAATCAAGAATGCTTAGGGTTGTGGGGGACGCCATGCCCCAGATATGAGAACAATATTCCAAGGGAGGTCGGATTTGGGACACATAAACGTGTATAAATTAGAAGCGGAAAAATACTTTTAGCTCGAAAGAGAAATCCAAGCTTTTTTGAAGCTGCCGTGGCCGTGGCTATAGATACAATGTGTTTATGCCAGTTAAGGTTAGTTTCAAATGTGACGCCCACAAGATTGAAGGAGTCTTTGTTCTGTAAAACTTGGCCGCTCATAAGTAGAGGATGAGTATTTGATGACTCTTTTCGCGACAAGGAACATGATTGTGTTTTGGATGCATTAAAATGGACGAGATTTTTGGCACCCCAATCCAATATTAAATTAAGATCCTGCGAAAGAGATATCTGCATCACTCTGCGTTTGTTTTCCAAGTTAGGTTTCGTGATGGGTTTAGGAACCTGAAAACTGGAGTGAAGGGTACTATCGTCGGCGAAACTATGAATGGAATTAGTTGTGGACGAGAGAAGGTCGTTGATGTGAAAAAGAAACAGTGTTGGTGCTAGAACTGAGCCCTGAGGGACTCCAGCATTTACTTGGTGAAAGCTTGAAGAATGGCCGTCCACAATAACTAATATACGACGATCAGATAGATAACTAGAGAGCCAAGTACAGAGTTTAGTTGAAAGACCATAGGAGGGGAGTTTTAACC
>JACEGR010011435.1:0-14940 GCA_014170235.1 Listronotus bonariensis | reverse complement strand
TATATATATATATATATATATATATGTATATATATATATATATATATATATATATATATATATATATATATATATATATATATATATATATATATATATATATATATATATATATATATACATACACATACACATACTCACAACGTATGCTAAAATGAATAGAGGAATATAAAAGCATATAGTTAAAAAGATCTCCATTACGTTACAATAAAATAAAATAAAATAGAATACAAAAAAGTATAAGCATAAAAACATGAATAAAAGCAAATAACAACATATATGCATATATCTACACTCTCACCACATGCTAAAATTTACATAAAAGAGTATAAGTTAAAAAGATATAAAATAAAATATAACGAAAAAAAAAAGTACTCTACAATATATCACCATAAAACTCTTCCAGGCTGTAATATGCCTTTAATCTTAAAATGTGTTTTACTCTATTACTAAACCTTTCTCAAATTCCTAATACTTTTATATTGATCAGGTAGGTGATTGTATAATTTTAGGCTTTCATATATTAAAGAGTTTTTGGTAGATGAACTCCTGGAATAGGTAATGGCAAGTTATTCCCATTACGTGTATTGTAGACACTTGGATTTATAGAGTTTTTAAATTTTTTATGTACTAATATAACAGTCTCTAGTATAAAAAGGGATGGTAAGGTCAATATTTTTTCCCTTATAAACAATGGCCTACAGTGGTCCCTAGCTTTTACTTTGCATAGATATCTTATGGCCCTCTTCTGAAGTACAAACACTGAATTAAAGAGTTGCCTACAACAAAAACCCCAAAAAGGAATACCATATCTCAAATGGGACTCTATAAGAGAAAAATAGGTCGATCTGGCCATAGACATGCCCAGCTCTTTTGACACTATACGTAGAGCATAGCATCCAGACGCAACTTTCTTATTTAAATTGAGGATATGGTCTTTAAACTTTAATTCAGAATCAATATAGAGACCCAAGAACTTTGTGCAAATTCTGTTTTCAGTAGGACAATCATCTATATTCAGGTGCGGTAAAATAAACTTAAATGAAATAACATTATGTCTTTTGCTGGGCTACCTCTAGTAGGTATACAGGCTGTCCACTAAATAAATCGACACTTTAAGAGATAATTCTACAATAAAAAAAACCTTATATGATCCTATTTTATGTCCTACATATCTTACTTTTTAAACTACGGCAAGTCAAACATTTAAAAAAATTATCGTCTTTCATAATAACTTTTATATAAATTTAAATATTAAAATAGAAAATGTAAAAATTGAAAAAAAACATTAATTTGGATAATAACATATGCGCTGAACTACTAAATGTTAATAACTAAATAGACAAAAGCTTTTTCTACTTTAATACTATTACCCAACTTCATTTTTCTTATGTATTATTTTAAACCTTTTAGAAAACTTAATTTATTTTTTAAAGACGATTTAATTCTTTTAAAAAGTGCGACTTCATTTTTTTATTTATTTTTTCATTTTTGTAAGTTTTACTTGTTTTTAATCCATATAATTTTTTTTAAAGTGTTTTTTATTTAAAATGTTTTTCTTTACATGGACAACACTGACAATTTTTTTCGTATATAAAAAACACAATTTGAATATTTTCCTTTCGCATGCATGAAACCTCTCTCGTTCTCCCAACTAAATCTTTCTAACCAAAAATACACACACTGCAAATTATCCACTTGTTAGACAAATCTACGTTCCACGTGCACACATACAATATTTAAAAAGCAAATATTTCCTTTCTTTGGCTTAATAATCCTTCTTAAACAGAATTCATTCATTAGCTATTCTTTTATTCTCCTATCCTCCCTTTTTCCTTCTATCTAAACACAATAGAATAAGAAGTTCGGCTGCAGATATTTATATTTCATTAATTTTTGCTCTGTTTCTCTAAAAATTAGTTATGCAACGTTTCAGTTTCCCGTACTTTTGTTCGAAAGTCTTCTACTTTTCGTTATTTTAATGGCTGGGTAGACAGAAACTAGAATTGGATAAACAGTGGCGTCATTCAAAAATTGGGTATATATTTTTATTTAAAATAAATTAAGAGTGTTGTTACCAGAAAAAAATTTCAACTCTGCTTTTATAACAAATATACAGTCATTGAAAACTTTATGAAAATATTCATAAACATTAACATACAATATACGGAAACACTCACACAAAAAGTTTCTTAAACGCAAAGTCACACCACATTAAGTGGCAAATACACGTATATTAAGATCACTACACCTTGAGCACACTCACAATAGACATCAAGATATAACCAACATTATTCTGGCTATACACGTTACTGTATACTTGCGCAAGTATACTGTAACGTTTGTTGAAGATGATTGCGCAAGTTTACATAAACGTGTGTGGAAGCTTTCTTTTCTTGGCCAGTACTTAGTCCATATAGTTCGGTTTATCTTGGGAGTTTTTTTCGTCGCTAAAATAAAGCCAACCATTGCGTCGTCCATAGCATAAAACAAATTCCCCGTAGTTCACTTTCAAAAAAACTGTTTTAATTAGTAGCTCGTTGCATGTACGCACGGTTGTACAGATATCACTAAAATGATAATTGAGCAAGCATACTTGAGCCGTTTGTGGTCACTACCAAATACGTGTGTTTGTGTGGTTATTATTGAGCTTGTAGAATATATTGTGTCAATCAAAAATAGTTTAATTTTTATTGTGCAATAGTGATTTATTGTGCCGTATGTAGGTAATATTGCACAGTTATTTCAGTTTTCAATACGAAAGAGTATTTGTTTTACAAAAACAATTACACAAATATGGGTTCAAAAGCAATAGAGAAGAAATAAAGGTTTTTCTCTATTTTCAAACACATTTTTTAAGCAGCTACTTTTTCTTATCCATATTTTAACCGGTAGTTACAAAACAAAACTAGATATTGTGCAATATATTAAATTTAGTCTTTGCATAAATATATTGCACTGTTTGGGACGATTAGTAATATTTCTGTACAATATTTTTCCCAATAATATTGATTGTCTGTGGGCCCCTTTACATTTATGGCTGGCTTGACATTTTTGTATTTTATTAACTGCAATGACAAAAATCATTTATAAGGGGTGATTTATTTAGAGGTACTTTTTCTAATCTTTGGATCCTGTTTTGTTAAACTAATATCCCTTTTCGTTTGTTTACAGTAAAATAAATTTTGATACACCACTGGTTAAAATTTCTTACTTTCCAATCTAGTGGTTATAATTTTGAGAAAAGCACTGCAAGTCCCGTAATGAGTCTAACAAAAGGGCTCAAATAATAGACGTAAAAACCCTTTGTTAAGCCGTTATTTTGACATTGAAAAAACCGGGAAATAGCTTGGGAGAGTGGAAGAATTCCTGCAAAACTGCATAGAATTCTGTCGGAAAAACTGGCTGTGAAAACAGGTGGTAAAAGCTGTTGAAAAATGAGTGCGAGGTGTACTGTTAAAAACGGAGCTTTTATTGAGATTAAAAAATCATTTCGTAATCTGTTGTCGACCTTCAAGCGGTTATTTAAATCAAATTTTTATTTTAAATGTCGTAATTGAAAGTTTTTACTCAAGGTTGGTTATATTTATAAGGTTGCGACATATCCTCAACTTTTAGGCGGTTCGAGGTCGGGGACACAAGGAAGGGCACTCCACGGAGAAAAGTTGGCAAGACTGGGTAAAGCTGATGATCAATCCAGTGGCGTCTAGAATTTGCGCATTTCATTTTACATTGTTTTTGTTTACAAGTGATATTTGTTGAAAGATGTAATTCCAAATGTTTTTTATTTAAAGTAAAAGAATTTACAACTTAATAATAATTAAAAACGGTTGTGTAAACGGTTGTTCTACTAATACAATAAACTGTATATCTCCGGCACTGAACAACATGGCCGAAAAATGGGAGATGTGACGTCATAACACGTCAAAGTAATATGGCCGAATGTCGCGACCCTATATAGACCGACTTTGGTCTTTACTTACTTTTACAAAAATAAAAGAGTTTAAAACTCCCTATTGCTTGTTATTTCCTTGCACTGCAAAAATGCATCTGTCAAACACTGTCCAATATGGCGATGCAGATTTTTACACTAGCCAAAAGTTTTTCCCTTCAAAGCTAATTCTTTGGACAAGCCACGAAGGCTAAAAGCCTAAATACTAACGTACCGTGGGTGTCTTAAGCGAGAGTAAGAGGAGTTTGTTGACACGGGACTTAAATACTTGAAGATTTGGGGGAAGGAAAAGACCTCCGCGGGCAGCAGGTTCCACAATCTAGAAACTCTAGGGATAAAGAACGAACAAAGTGGCAAAGAAGTTCGGGGCCTGTCCGGTTGGACCGTATGGGGATGCATACGCGCGGAACCACGAGGAGTTTCTCTGATGGGAACCGTGAGTGGAAGGAACTATGCTGGACAATTCTTCAGGAGGCAGAAGCCATGGAAGTACCTATAAAAAAGCGATAAATCCCCCACAGCCCCGACGATGGAGCAAGAGAGAGGAAGCCTTTCTGTAAGTGAAGGATCATTAATGAGACGAATAGCTCTTCTTTGAATAGAATCAAGAATGCTCAGGGTTGTGGGGACGCCATGACCCCAGATATGGAACGAACAATATTCCAAGGGAGATCCGGTTGGGACACATATAAAGTGTATAAATTAGAAGCGGGAAAAATACTTTTTGGCTCGAAAAGAGAAATCCAAGCTTTTTTGAAGCTGCCGTGGCTATAGATACAATGTGTTTATGCCAGTTAAGGTTACTTTCAAATGTGACGCCCACAAGATTGAAGGTGTCTTTGCTCTGTAAAACTTGGCCGCTCATACGGTAGAGGATGAGTATTTGGTGACTCTTTTCGCGACAAAGAACATGATTGTGTTTTGGATGCATTAAAATGGACGAGATTTTTGGCGCCCCAATCCAATATTAAATTAAGATCCTGCAGAAAGAGATATCTGCATCGCTCTGCGTTTGTTTTCAAGTCAGGTTTAGTGATGGGTTTAGGAACCTGAAAACTGGAGTGAAGGTACTATCGTCGGCGAAACTATGAATGGAATTAGTTGTGAACGAGAGAAGGTCGTTGATGTGAAGAAGAAACAATGTTGGTGCCAGAACTGAGCCCTGAGGGACTCAGCATTTACTTGGTTGAAAGCTTGAAGAATGGCTGTCCACAATAACTGATATACGTCGATCAGATAGATAACTAGAGAGCCAAGTACAGGAGTTTGAGTTGAAAGACCATAGAAGGGAAGTTTATTAAGAAGTGCGGCATGCCAGACCTGGTCAAAAGCCTTGGATATATCAAGAGCAACGATCTGGGACTCACCTAGACACTCAAGAGACTTATTCCAACAGTTGTGATACGAAGGAAAGAAGATCTGCTGTAGATCATCCCGTGTGTATTGATTTATAAGCTTTTGACATACAATATAAAAAACCGAAGACAGAGTATAAGTGGGGGCTTATGGTTAGTTCTGGTTAGCTAAATCTTCTTTTTAATTTCTTAATTAAACCTCCATTGCTGTCAAAAGCTTATAACTCGATGGAAGCTGCAGCTAACCGCTAAAAAGAGGTAATAGTAGTGTTTTTAGCGTAGGATTACCGATTTAATAGTAATAATAATAAATTTAAAAGCAAAAAATAAAGATTTAGAAAAAAAATACCTAACATACAAAAAATTAATAAAAAACTTTAAAATAATAAAAGATAAAATAAAAAGAAGTCAGGTAATAACATCTGCTCAACTACTCAATTTTAATAACTAAATATACAGAAGATTTTCATACTTTAATGCCATATGTTGTTACCAGACTTCTTTTTTAAATTATTTTAAACGTTTGAGTGAGTTTTATTAATTTTTTTAAGTTAGTTCATTTTTATTGTTAATTTTTATAGCAAAAATTACCACGTAAGATAATGTTTTTGACAAAGACTGTACTGTAATGTCAGCAAAGCTCATTAGTGGTTTCGCGGGACCACTGTCGAGTTCCTGCTGGCATCGACCTTTTAAAATGTCATCCTGCTATTTTGGTAATGAGACTGTTGATATTTTCTTTCCGGTTATTTGGGTAAATAAGAAAGATAAAAATGCCATTCAAGTTTTTAATCATACTTTTTATGTCTCAAATTGTAGTATAATTATTTAATATACAGGTTATCTATAAAAAATTACATTAATTAAACCATTAATACAAATTAGGTCAAAATATTGTTATTATTTGAAGAGACATTTTTAATCTTAATGTAGGTAAATAATAATAAGAAAACATTTTTTTAATTCCCAAAAATGAGGGAGTAAAACTTCTTATTGCTTGTAAATTACTTGCAATGCGAGATTTTGCAGCTGTTGGATATTATCCACTCTGGCAATGCGGTTTTTTACAGTAGCCAAAGGTCTTTCTTTAAAAGTTAATTAAGATTACCAATCGTAGATCGGTTTCAAACTATTTTGGTTCTCATCAGTACAGTGTAGGCGATAGCAATAAACCCTAAAAAGAGGAGGGACTATACTGAATAATTCGTCAGAGCAGAAGCCGTAAACGTATCTATAGAAAAGCGATAGATCTCCCACAGCTCGACGATGGGCAAGAGAAGGAAGTCTTTGAATAAGTAAAGGATCATTAATAAGACGAACAGCCCTTCTTTGAATGGCATTAAGAATGCTGAGGGTTGTAGGGGATGTCATTCCCCAGACATGAGAACAATATTCCAGAGAGGGATGAATTTGGGACACATACAAAGTGTATAAATTGGAAGGAGAAAAATACTTTTTGGCTCGGAAAAGAAATCCAAGCTTTTGAAGCCGCGGTGGCTATAGATACAATGTGTTTATGCCAGTTAAGGTTATTCTCAAATGTGACGCCCACAAGGTTAAATGTGTCCCCGCTCTGCAAAACCTGGCCAGTCATAAGCAAAGGATGAGTGTTTGATTAAAATGCACTGTTGTATAGGGCTCGCTAAAGAGATATCAGCATTGCCCCACGTTTGTTTTCTTATTCAGGCTTAGAGATAAGCTTGAGAAACTAAATATTAGTATCAAAGGTATTATTGTTAGAAAAACCCGAAATAATGTTAATTGTAACAGATAAAAGTATATAGATATAAAGAAGTAGAGTCGGTGCCAATACCAAGGCCTGTTGCACCCGGCATTAACTTAATACATACAGGGTGTCTATTACCTCTACCAACAAACTAAAGAGTAATTCTACAATGAAAAATGGTAAAAGAACTACTAAATTTTTGAACTACGGGGTTGATTTTTTTAAATATTGTTTTTATACTTTTAAACCAATTCAGAAATTTTTAGGTAATTTGGATTAAGCTGTTTTATGTATCAAAAAAATTTTTTGGTATACAACAACAAAAATTGTTTTTCCATTGGAGTCAGTAAGGGTAACGAAGATTAAGGCAACTGCATTTTTTTAAAAATAAAAATATATTTTTTTAAATGGCCTTTTAGTTTCGAACAAATTTAATTCTATGCCTTTTTTTATTGGATGTACAGTTTTCGCGTAAATAAATAGAAACTATTTCTTGGCATGGTCAAATCGCTATGTTTAAAGAATAAATTACACTGTAATATTGGCGATACAAAAAGAACATGCCAGGAAATGGTTTTTATTTATTTACGCGAGAACAACGAAACAAAAAAAAGTCAGAAAATTAACTTTGTTTCAAACTAAATGGAAATTTAAAAAATATATTTAAAAAAAATGCATTACAGTACCATCTTTTCTTAAAATATATTTACCTTAAACCCCTTACGGACGACACTAATGAAAAATAATTATTTACTTGCATGCTGAAAAATGTCTTCTGATGCATGGGAAGCGTCCCCCAAATTATTTTTCTTCTTTTTATCTCTGGACAAATCACAAAGGCTAAAAGCCTAAATACTAACGTTTCGTGGGTGTCTTAAGCGAGGTAAGTGGGAGTTTGTTGACACGGGACTTAAATACTTGAAGATTAGGGGAGAAGGAAAGACATCCGCGGGCAGCAGGTTCCACAACCCTAGAAACTCTAGGGATAAAAGAACGAACAAAGTGGGAAGTTCGGGGCCTGTCCAGTTGGACCGTATAGGGAGGCATACGCGCGGAACCACGGGTTTCTCTGTTGGGAACCGTAAGTGGAGGAACTATACTGGACAATTCTTCAGAGCAGAAGCCATGGAAGTACCTATAAAAAGCGATAAATCCCCTACAGCCCGACGATGTGCAAGAAAGGGAAGCCTTTCTGTAAGTGATGGATCATTAATGAGACGAATAGCTCTTCTTTGAATAGAATCAAGAATGCTTAGAGTTGTGGGGGACGCCATGCCCCAGATATGAAAACAATATTTCAAGGGAGGTCGGATTTGGGACACATATTATTATAAAGTGTATAAATTAGAAGGGGAAAAAACTTTTGGCTCGAAAGAGAAATCCAAGCTTTTTGAAGCTGACGTGGCTATAGATACAATGTGTTTATGCCAGTTAAGGTTACTTTCAAATGTAACGCTCACAAGATTAAAGGTGTCTTTGCTCTGTAATACTTGGCCGCTCATAAGTAGAGGATGAGTATTTGATGACTTTTTTCGCGACAAGGAACATGATTGTGTTTTGGATGCATTAAAATGGACGAGATTTTTAGCGCCCCAATCCAATATTAAATTAAGATCCTGCGAAAGAGATATCTGCATCGCTATGCGTTTGTTTTCCAAGTCAGGTTTAGTAATGGGTTTAGGAACCTGAAAACTAGAGTGAAGGGTACTATCGTCGGCGAAACTATGAATGGAATTAGTTGTGGACGAGAGAAGGTCGTTGATGTGAAGAAGGAACAATGTTGGTGCCAGAACTGAGCCCTGAGGGACTCCAGCATTTACTTGGTGAAAGCTTGAAGAATGGCCGTCCACAATAACTGATATACGACGATCAGATAGATAACTAGAGAGCCAAGTACAGAGTTTAGTTGAAAGACCATAAAAGGGAAGTTTATTAAGAAGTGCGGCATGCCAGACCTGGTCAAGAGCTTTGGATATATCAAGAGCAACGATCTGGGACTCACCTACAAACTCAAGAGACTTATTCCAGCAGTGTGATACGAAGGAAAGAAGATCTGCTGTAGATCTTTTGTGGCGAAATCCATACTGCCTGTCATGCAAAATTTTGTGTTTTTCTAAGTACTTAAGAATTTGTGAATTAATTAGTTTTTCCATTACTTTGCAAAGAACTGAGGGAATTAAAATTGGTCTATAGTTAGATGGAAGAGATTTAAATCCTTTCTTGGGAATAGGTTGAACACGTGCAGCTTTCCAGCTTTCCGGAGAGATACCAGTGTTGTAAGAAATTCGAAAGAGCCGAGTTAAGATTGGTGCAAGTTCTGGAGCACATTTTTTAAAACGATTGCTGGTATGCCATCCAGCCCAGACTTGGTGTTAAGGGAAGAAAGGATACGCTTAATGTGTTTTACCTTAAAAATAATATCGGGCATTTTATGAGGAACTGGGGTAACCGCTGGAATTGGATGATTTACGGGAGGGTCAAGGGTTGAATTGTTTAGCAAATAATTCTGCCTTTCCTCTAGCGGTAGAAACAATTTCATCTTCCAAAGCTAGTGGCGGAAAAGAACTGGTACAAAAATTCCTACTTATGTTTTTTATGTAAATTATTGAAAAATACCTGAATTGGTAAAGTTTAATATAAAAAAATTAATATTTTTATTTATATAAAGCTTTTTTATTTTTTCGTTGTAGAATCACCCTCAAGGTGTGTTGTTTGAGTTACTGGACATCCTGTATAACACACTAAACACTCGGAAAAATATTAGACCGGTGCCAAAGCCTTAAAAAAAGTAAAAAGTGAAAAAAGTTATAGTAGGATGAAACCCACTGAAAAAGGTTGAAAATATAACAAAAATTATAGGAAAAAAATTCGAAAATAAGGCTACTTTTTCAATATTAAGTCAAAAAAATGTATAAAAATAAATATTTTAAAACCAAAAATTACAGTATATTTAGAACAAATAAAGGTACGTTTCTACCAAATTTCGTAAAAAATACTTGTTTTTGTAAAATATAAAAATAAAAAACCGAAAACATTTTTTTTAGAATTTTTACATAAATTGTGAGGTTATGTAAAAAAACTAAATACAAAAGTTGTACATCTTTACATTGCCTACAACTTTGCAATTTAACTTTTCCCATTAAGCTTGTGGTTTGTTATATTTTCTACTTTTTACAATGGGTCTCATTCTACTAAACATTTTTTTTCGTTTTAAAAATTATCTACCCTGGTCTATATGTGTGCTGACTATTTTTACTTTAAGTAATATTAACTGTTTTCAATTGTTGTTTAAATATTATTTATTTATTTATTTTGGGCATAAGGGACACAAACAGGTAAAATACCCACTAGAGTATCCACAAAATTAAATTAAGATATGATATAAAGTATGAATAGTTATAACATAAAAGATGTGAAAATTTTAATAAGTTAATAATGAATACTAACTTAAAATTGAGGATAAAAACTAACTTAAAAACTAAAAATAAGTCTAAAAATAAGTCATGCAACAACAAATAAACCTCAGAAAAAAATATTAATAAATCAAGCACCTACAAGAGGCACAAGGAAAGTCAGGTGATGAATTATTAAACTATTTTTAAAATATTTTTTGTTTGTGCTAATGAAATTAAGAAAAAGTCGATCTGGTGACTAAAGCTATTGCTCTGCCTTACTATGCGACAGAGAGGAGAATTTTAAGCAGAGTATGTGCGCCTAAATGGCAAATGAAACAATTCATTTGTTCTAAGAGATCTTTGAGGGATGTTGATGTAGATTTGTTGAAGAATTTCTGGGCTTTGAATAATGTTATTAAAAATTTTAAATAAAAATAGCACATCGGAAATGGCTATTCTATCAGCTAGGGATATCAGATGAAAATGAACCCGAGCTTGCGAAACATCAAATTTGGAATTAAAAAATTTGTTTAAAGGAAAGATATTTTAAAAATTTATTTTGAATTCGTTCTAATCGGTCAATATATGTAATTTGCTGGAGATTCCAAACGACACTACCAAAATTTAACTTACCAAGAACAAAACAGTTGTACAAGCAGATGATTGGTTTAGCATTCTTAAAACTTTTACATTTCCTTGTGATGTATCCCAACATCTTAGAAGCAGAATTAATAACAGATTCTACATGAAAGTCAAAAATCAGTTTCGTGTCAAAGATAACTCCCAAGTCTCTTATACTAGAAACTCTGTTTAACAGAGTATTTCCTATATGATATCCGTACATTATTTGGTTCATATTGCGGGAGAACCTAATGGAGGTGCACTTAGACAGATTAAGATATAGGCTATTTTCTTCACAATACTCTTCCAAGCGGTCTAGGTCACTCTGAAGCTTGTCACAGTCTTCAGGGCCGTTTATACAGGTAAAAACTTTTAAATCATCTGCATAGAGCAGAAAATCGGAGTAATGAAAACAAGACTTATATATTATTACTTATGTATATTATAAAAAATAAAGGTCCTAAGTGTGACCCTTGGGGTACGCCGAACGTGGATATAAATGATTTAGAAGTAAAACCCTGAATTGAAACATATTGTGACCGATTTTTAATATATGATGCCACCCATTTCAGAAGGCTACCACCCACACCAATTTCTGCCAACCGGCTTAGTAGGATGTTGTGACTAATTTTATTGAATGCTTTGCTAAAATCGTGTATACAGCATCCACTTGAGTTCTGTTATCCATACGGTTATGCAGGTACTCACTAAACATGAACAAATTAGTCTCCAAGGAGCGTCTACAAAAAAGCCGTGCTGCTGCCAGATAATTCCATTTTTTACTAAGTTAAAAAAATATTCATATGTTAATTTTTCAAAACTTTGGGAATTATTGAAATTTTGCTTATACACCGATAATTTGTGATATCGTTTTCTGACCCCCTTAAAAATAGGCACAACCACGGCAGTCCTCCACCTATCCGGAAACACACCCAAATCAAAAAGAGTGATTAAAAAGTAAAGTTAATGGTACACTGAGGGAAACGGCGCACTTCTTAATTAATTTAATATGGTGTTAAATATGGTCACAAAAATTCATATTTTATATTACTAAACTGGATATTTTTTAATTATAGGTCACAATTTTGACCATGGTATAAAGTTTAATTTAAGTTATTGTTATGACATATCCAGACACCCTGTATATTAGTAGCTAATAAAAAACCATTTTCTTTACTACCTCTACCACCCAACCTCATTTAATTTGATATTATCTGTTTAATGAACCGGCAGAAAATCACGGACGCATTTCTTCGGCATCGTTAATAAAAAGCACCCAAATTGGCTAATCTTGTTCTGTCGACCTTCTGGACGTGTGACGTAAAAATTTTAATTCCGCCCGAACAGGGCTAAGTGACGAATTAGCCCTGTCGCCTTGCGAAGGAGCCAGATTAATGGCAGTCAGGGGCAACAGTTCCCCATTTGCCCTATCTACTAAATAGAGTACTTGGCACGGGGATGGCTGTTTTTGAATTTAAATTGATGATTACGGAAACAATCAGAGTTGGGAGTTAAATGTTATTATTTTACAGACTGTATATGAATTTAGCTTAGTTTTTATTTTTAAAATGTTATCTTGAATAAATTTTACATTAAAATTTTGCACAATTAATACATTTATGATATACCTTATATCGTAGAAACGATATGGCAACAATTGCCCAATCTTTTGAATGGAGTACTTGAGACGAAGTTGATTATTACGAAAACAATCAGCGTTGTGAGTTAAATGTTAATATTTTACAGGTTGTATATAAATTTAGTTTAGTGATTATTTTTAAAAAGATTTATTGAATACATTTTAATTTAGAATTTTGCTTTATTAATACCTAATATATGATACACATCGTGTATACACTGTGTGCAAAAAGTCCCGGAACCCCTTAATAATTCGCAAACGCGCTCGTTTATCAAAAAGTCTTTTAAATAAAGTTTATAGATATATTTTAGATCTATTTTATAAAAATATGTTTACATGTACAGAGGGCATTACAACGAAGATATAGACACAAGTTACCTTTTTTTAAATGGAATGGTGTATATTTTATTGGATTTTTAAATTCTCCACAAAATTTTAACATGACTTTGTGTAACATATGCTATACCTAAACTCACTAGTTTAAAAGATACAAGGGTTTAAAAAAGTATTTTATCGATATTATTTATTTTCACCTGTTACAATATTTACCTAGTTACATTAACATAGTAACATTTTTGGGTATGTATGACATGTATAAGTGACGTTTGGTAATTATTGAGCAGTTGTTAGTTAAACTATTTTAAATAACTAGTCATGGCACTTTCTGAAAAGAGAGAATAACGCTTCTTATGATTTAATAATAACCAAACGTCACTTATACATGTCATGCATACCTAAAAATGTTACTATGTAAATGTAACTAGGTAAATATTGTAACAGGTGAAAATAAATAATATCGATTAAATACTTTTTTGAACCCTTGTGTCTTTTAAACTAGTGAGTTTAGGTATAGCATATGTTACACAAAGTCATGTTAAAATTGTGTGGAGAATTCAAAAATTCAATAAAATATACACCATTCCATTTAAAAAAAGGTAACTTGTGTCTATATCTTCGTTGTGATGCCCCCTGTACATGTAAACATATGTTTATAAAATAGATCTAAAATATATCTATAAACTTTATTTGGAAGACTTTTCGATAAATGAGCGCATTGGCGAATTATTAAGGGGTTCCGGGACTTTCTGCACACAGTGTATAACATGGCAACTTTATACACAAAAGTTACCTTCAAATTATTTTAAGTGTCAAGAGTATTGAAAAAACTTCTACCAGCGTGCGCAAAGTAAATACTTTGGGTTAAACCGAAAGTACCATCAACTTTTATATTTAAAATGCAAGTTTCTATTTTTCTTTCTATATTCGTGTTCTTTATAAAATTCTCTTTCCAATGATATGTCATACAGGGTGTTTTTTTTCAAAATGGCGACCGGAGAATATTTTTAAAGAAAATCAAGCGCCGTCATTATTTCTGTTTTAAGTATGATTTTTTGCTAAGTAGGCTGTAAAAATAACAGAATTACCTATTTTACTTTTGCAGGCAGTGACATATTTTATTTTCTTTATTAAATTACTTAGATTTCGTAATTTCAATTTTTAATGTAGGTAATAAGAGAACATTCAAAATTTGACAAACATTTTAAATGAAAGCACCCTCATTTTATTTTATTTTTTAATTCTTTACTAAAATCTTGTTCTAATGACTTTTCACAAGTTATTGTTTATTTTCAAGATGGCGGCATCTGTTCGGATGTCGTCAATAAACGATCTATGGCCGCCATCTTGAAAATAAACAATATGTTGTGATATGTTGTTAGAAAGTAATTTTAGTGTAGAATTTTAAACATAAATAAAATGGGGATGTTTCCTTTTAAAATTTTTCACAAATTTTGATTTTCCCTTGTTAACTACATTAAAACTACGAAATCTAAATAATTTATTAAAGAAAATGTAATATGTGTGAAAGTAAAATAGGTCATTCTTTCATTTTCACAGCCTACTCAGCGAAAAAATATTCAAAACAGAAATAATGGTGGCACTTGATTTTCTTTAAAAATATTTTCTGGCCGTCATTTTAAATATTAACACCCTGTATAAAATATCATTAAAAGATAATTTTATAGAAAATAAGAAGATGGAAAAAAATTATGGACTTAAAATAAGAAAGTTGATGGTATTTGTTATGTGTATATTTTATTAGTCTTTCTAAAAAACTATTTAAAAAATTGGGGAGAAACAACATCCTGTGTCACCCGGTATATCGATACTCGCTATACATATTTTTTGGAAGTTCAACATCAAAAACTCTTGCCAGGATTAACACAAACCAATTTTTTAGCACCAATCGCTTT
>JACEGR010011434.1:0-14940 GCA_014170235.1 Listronotus bonariensis | reverse complement strand
TTTCTAGGTAGTAGTTATTTAAAAATAACGACCGTGGTGGCACTACCGCGTTGTCTAAAAGGTGCTGTGAAATGAAAAAAACTGCTAGTTTCAGTGGTTGGATAACGTTGACGGAACACGACAATAATGGGTTAAACATCCAGTAACCCGGCAGTCACGGTACACTGGTATTTAGGCATTAGCCCTCGTGAGATGTCAGAAAGATTAAAAAAAACTGCGGTTTACAGATCATCTTCTCATATGGAGATTCTTATTAACGCTTCTGACTATTTTCGATTTAGCAAAAGTTTTTATAATGGTCCCTAAATGGACTTTATGACACTTTTAGAACCTGTTTAGTGGGGGTTCCTTTTCCGAGTCTACCACGAATATTCATTCCGCCATATATGGAAGCGCCGCTTTAACCTACTCTGTCAATGTCAAAAATGTCGGGTGTCGGACTGGGCAAACGCGTCACTTTTTTTGTCGGACAAGATTACCACGATGTTTTAAATGCAATTTTGAAACATTTTGACAAAATCGTACAACACGTTTCGGGTATCGGACTAGGCGGGTTCCGTGAGTGAGGTTACTTACGATTTTCTGCACAATGTTTAAAAATTGCATCTAAAACATTGTTGTCAACTTGTCCGACAAAAAGTGACGCGTTTGCCCAGTCCGACACCTGAAACATTTGACATTGGAGGCTAGGTTAAAGCTCTGCTTCCGGCGATATGGGTATTCGTCAGACTCTTCAAAAGAAACCCCTAAAAAGAATTTTTTTTCGAGATATTAAAATTTTTGTAAAACTGATATCATTTTGTATATTCTTTGTTAGTGTAGGAATAGTTATTGATGTAAAATTTACTATGGCTGAAGGACTTCGGTCGAAGGCCATTTGGGCAACTAGTAAAATTTTAAGTAGTAGTAGTAAAAGTTTATAGGTCAGTCCATCCGTGGGCACACTATACATTTTTGAGAAAAACTTGTTTAATGTTGGTCTTTGATCAGCGAAATTGCTATTCAGTCCCGTAAAACTAAAAATCAAAAGCTAAAAATATAAATTTCTTTAGCTGTGACTACCAAAAATCTGATCCATGAAGAACATTTTGATGAAGTTCAAGTGATATTATCGGTTTTCTGCAAAGTCGGTTTACAGACGATAGTTGAACGTGACAACGTCATAAGAGAATACTGATGGAATAGTTTCTATAAACAATTGACACCACATTCATTTTTCACTGCACTTCATACTTGACGAAAACATGTAAATGTATTATTGTATAGCAGCTGTCCACGCCGACAGCTCTCTCAAGTAGGAGAGAAACAGATGTCGAACGCTGCCGAACGCGGAGGCCGATTGTGCCTCTTTGTCACTCGTTCCGCGCTCTCGCCAGCACTTCAAGCCTTAAATGGAACCTCTCAGAGCGAGGTAACGCTGCATGAGTCATGTTTTTGGTGCGTGCAGCCGGCTCCATCGAATTATAAGACGTTGTCACGTCAAAAAGCTATGTCTTTTGGTTCATTCTTATTTTGCGATAAGCTCTATGCATTTTGTGTTTGCTAATCAAAATATGAGAACAAAACTTTTCTCTTACAAGGAAACCATCTTAGGTGTCCCTCGCCGATTTTGATGAAACTGTAATATGTTGTAGTACATCAAAAAATGAGAGATACGTATTTTTTATTGACCATAAAACATTTTTAAGGGGTGAAATGCACCTCTGAAATTCACCCTCAATTTTTTTCTTAGATATCTTGAAAACGAATTGAAATAAGAAAATCAAAACCATAATTTTATATATCAAAAACTCCATCAGCTCTCTATTCATTTTTTTTTTTCAGGATATTTGAAAAAAAACTATTTTAAGGGTGAATTAAAGAATTAAACACGTGTCTCTTATTTTTTGTTGTTGTTGTTGTTTCTTTGTTTGTGACGTAGGTCCCCGAAGGTCCAATTGCCAGTACGTCCCTCTGTGAGAGGGGGTTGTATTCTGGGTGGGAGTCTCCAGTAAGTCGGGCCTGTGCCCCTGGTGGCTCCCGAGCTTTTCACTTTTTAATTGTTAATACTTATTGTTTTTCTTCGATGCAATGCATAAATTGCGACTATCTAGCCAGCGGCTGCTACTGGTATCGCGCATAACCGTCACTTTCATTCCTGACGTATTTCCGCAGGCGTGCGCACCTCCTCGACCATACGAGGACACCATGTGTTCAACACCAAAACGCAAAAACTTCAGGCTTTAGGAATCTTCACTCACAGCGCTAAGCCCTAGAAGAAAGAAGCCCCAATTTAGCGTGAATCTTTCTCGATCCCCAAGGGTACAGCCACGCTCGTAGGTACGATGCCTTCAATCGCCTACCCGGGAGGTCTATGTAGACCTCTACGCAAACATGAACCGCACTACTCGAAGATCGCGGAAAGAGTGTCTTATTTTTTGATGTGCTTCAACATATGTATTGCTATTTTATCATTTCATATCCTTGTTAGACCCAAGGTTAGTTTATATTTATAAGGTTGCGACATATCCTCAACTTTTAGGCAGTTAGAGGTCGGGGACGCAAGGAAGGGCATTCCACGGAGAAAAGTTGGCAAGACTGGGTAAAATCAAAGCTTATGATCAATCCAGTGGCGTCTATAGAATTTGCGCATTTCATTTTGCATTGTTTTGGAAGTGATATTTGTTGAAAGATGTAATTCCAAATGTTTTTTATTTTAAGTAAAAGAATTTACAACTTATTAAAAACTGTTGTGTAAACGGTTGTTCTACTAATACAATAAACTGTACATCTCCGGCACTGAACAACATGGCCGAAAAATGGGAGATGTGACGTCATAACACGTCAAAGCAATATGGCCGAATGTCGTGACCTTATATAGACCGACTTTGGTTAGACCATTTTTTTATACAACCAATGTTTCTCAAGTTATAAGGTAAGAGGTGAAAAAAAAGAGCTTTTTTGCGGTTATTTGCACATTTTGTTAATTTAAGAAATGATTTGGATTTTCTGAGAGGAAGCATATTTCGATACTTAAGTATGGTATACTATTTTCTAAAGGGTTTTTGTTTTATCAGTAACATCTTGTTCATCCAAACATAAATAGATAAGAACTAGTCTATTAAGAGTTTTCTTTATTTTTAAATTTTAAAAGACTTCAAAATATATGTTTTAAGGTAAAAACGTGAAAATCTACAGCCGAGGTGAATTTCCAAGAAAACTTCTTAGCTCTCTCTAAATGTATTTGTGCGAAAACTACATAAGTATGACCAGCGTTCTGATGGGTTCACAAGTCGATATCCTTGATTTTTTTCTATATTCACTCCCATTGTTTGGTATTGATGTTTTTAACGATGGCCCATGGTCATAAATATTCTTTAACATGTTTATTGTCTCCAGAGTCGTTTCCAAGGTGTCCCTTTAAAAGTTGTAAAAGTACAGCTTATATATCAAAAACGTATTTACATAAACATATATTTTTTAATTTTCAAAATCCCAAAACGTTATAGTCCTTCCAGTTCATGATAATAAAAAACCTTTTTAGGGGGTTCCATTTGAAGAGTCTACCACGAATATTCATACCGCCATATATGGAAGCGGTGCTTGAACCCAGCCTGTCAATTTCAAATGTTTCGGGGGTCGGTCTGGGCAAACGCGTCACTTTTTTGTCGGAAAAGTTTACCACAATGTTTTTTTATGTAATTTTTCAATATTGTTTCAAAAATCGTAAGAGCTGCAGTTACGAAACCCGCCCGAATATTCGTGATACACTCGTCAAAAGAAACCTTTCTAAAAAGGTTTTAAAAGAGTTATTATTATGAAGTGCATTTGAAAACTGGCCCAGCGATTATAAAGACCTAAAAAAATCTCCAAATTTATTTTATTTATTTTTATTATTTTATTTGCACTATTTTACACTATACAAAATAACATATTTTTAATGGTTTTTAAACAAATAGTGATAGTGTCCACTGACTGATATGCGCTAATGATACGATTTAATGACATACTCTATCTAATGCTTTTGTTAGATCACTGTAAATAGAATCTACTTAATATAAAGTTAATATATAAATTGATTATTTTCCTGATAAAATTATTCTTCCTTGCGATTAAAATAAATTTAATTCATTCTGAAAGCGATGCCGCCAAGTACACAAAATATGATAAAGTAAACAAACCTTTTCGAATGCACATAGCCTCGGACAGAGCCTGATTACTTATTTTTAGATAAATATTAAAACATACATTGCTAAAACATGTATCACCTACTTAAAAAACATTCTCTTATTTCACCTCTGTCCTACTATAAAACCGGTGGCACGCGGCGTGGTACTAGAAACTCGTCGGGTTAAATATTTTTTGCTGCAATAAATCATTGTTCACAAAAGGGTTTTTTACTTTATCATTTTTGTGTACTTGGCGGCATCGCTTTTAGACTGAATTAAATTTGGACCCATATTTACATTACCTTACGAACGATATTGAGATCGAAACTAATTTAACGTCGTTTAGTTTACATATAGCTTAAATAACTATTTTATTTTATGAAACGGCTCAATACGAAAAAATACAGGGTAGCCATATAAAAACAAAACTAAGCTAATTTTGGGCACTCTAGGTCATTTAAGGAAAAACGGTGGGAGCCGCAAATTTTTTATTTTAGAGAGAAAACTTCAACCCCTAAACTGCAACCGTCTAGCAGGGGTAAGTCTCATAACAACTGCCAAATTTAAGGTATCTGCTATTATTTCCGTTAATATGACAGCTTGTCAAAAATTTTATTTTTATTTTTTAATGTATAATAATAAATTAGCAAGCTTCTTTAAACTCAGGATATGATAAGCGTTAAACGATCTTTAAAATTATGCCTAGTCCTCATGTACGGTAAAATATTGTAAAACCTCAGAAATCCGGAATCAGGTGACTACAATATTAAAATTGAATTGGGCTGTCGGCAGCCGTGTTGAAAAAGTGGCAGATCCGTGACAGGTCCAAAAACAAGTTGAAAATGGAATCATGTGACTACAATATTAAAATTGAATTGGGCTGTCGGCAGCCACGTTGAAAAAGTGGCAGATCCGTGACAGGTCCAAAAACAAGTTGAAAATGGAATCACGTGACTACAATATTAAAATTGAATTGGGCTGTCGGCAGCCATGTTGAAAAAGTGGCAGATCCGTGACAGGTCCAAAAACAAGTTGAAAATGTTTAACTTAACTTTTACGGAATCCGCCGATTTTCTTGTTTACTTTTGTGCTTGTCAGGTATTTTCGTTAATATTGTTAGTTTAAGATATAGTCTTATTCAAATTTATAACCTAAATTTATGTATGTTACCCCCTAGACTTTTTGAAAACTGCGCCAATCCGCATTGCAGTTCCGGATTTACGCAAAATTATTCAACATATAAAGTATATTAGTGTTTTTCGAAAAATATACTGGGGCATTGATCAGACAAATAATAAAATCGGGTAATTTTCTAGAAACCGGCGGCAACTCCGATTTTGACGAAATTTGGTTAACGGGGGTTTTTGGGGCGCTGATCACGAATCTGAAAGAATTATTTGGCGGAAACGTTTCGTTCTCGAGATATCCATCATCAAAGTTGGTATTTGAACTAACCTTATTTTTACTGTATCCCCCCTTCTTTTTGCACACAATTCTTGATTTAAAGCTAACGTATCACACAATATTTGATTTTCACCTTTTAAAACCCCGTTTTTTTTTACGTATTTTACATTATTTTTGCATTAAATTGCGTGGCTTTTCTTTAATAATGCGGCAACCATACATACACATAGGGCTTCATGGCACACTGGGATTGAAATGATTCAAATTATTTTTTAGCTTTTAGCACACAACCTTTATCATTTTAATTGTAATAAAACCGTTTAGCATTATTTTTTTTACATAATGTAAATTTAATAAAACCTGAAATGCCCAAAATTAGATCTGGGTTGTTTTCAAATAACCACCCTGTATTGCTGAACACAAGTATACATTTACATACTCTAAAATTGTATTAAATGCGAAACGTATCCAATATTGGAAAACACCAGATCAGCTGCTTTTTGGATCCCAAAAACCCAAAACAAAGAAATGTGACAAACACATTGAATAACTTGTGTAAATCCAGACAAAATCAACGTTATCACATATTTTGATGAACCACATTCTGCAAAATAGCTTTTTACTTCTAGGTAGTATTATGGAAAAAAATTTCGAAATTTTTTATCTTTATTATAATTTTGCGTTCGTGGATTTCTGAGGTCAACCCTCTAATAAGAAATTAATGACTGTACTGAATCACCATTACTAATACGCATTTTTGGTATAGTATATTACGTTACAAGTGTGGAAAATGACTAATTTCACACGAGTGGGAATATTGTAGCACGAGGCGTTAGCCGAGTGCGACAAACCCACGAGTGTAAGAAAGTCATTTTCACACGAGTACTGTACACTATTTTTCCTACGACCACAAATTATTCACCAAAAAATAAATAAATTAAAGTTTGTCTGTTCAGAAAAAATAAAAAACAATTGAGAACTTTGCAACACTAGGGTGATATTTACTTTGCAACACTAGTGTGATATATACTTTCCTCACTGCTATATTATACTGTTTTGACAATAATTTTACATCGAAAATCACCTACCTAGAAGCATTATATAACTTTTATCATTTTGGAATTTAAAAAGGCCCTCACTTAATAAAAATTGTATGGTTTTGTTAGGTAATAACGCTAATAGTTTAATACGGTTTTCTGCTATTATAAGTGTTTTTAAAAATTATCGATTCTTACATATTTTAGACACTCTTCTAAATAAAACGTAAGTGGTGCATATCCAAAATATTCCGTTTTTTAAAAAATATTAGTAAATAAACTTACGGGACCGGGGAGTGAAAAGGGGTGCTGGGTGGGGTAAAATTGGTAAAACGAGTTAATGAAACTGAACATCACATATAAAATTAAGTAAAAATAACAGTTTTTCCTCATATTTTTAAGAAAAATATAAAAAATATGAAAATTGTAAATGCATAACCTAAAGTCCTAAAAGTAAGGAAAAAACGACTACCAAACGTCAGTTACCATGCAAAATATGGAAAGCATTTGGCAACGTCGGAAGGGTATGATTCTATTTATGAATGGATAAAAGAAAGTGAATTCATAAAGTGTGTATTAGCCTTAGGTTTAATTAGGGATTAAAAAAAAAGATTTAACTAGTTGTTTGAGTACACGAAGAAAGAGAGGAAGGAATTTGATCTATAGGCTTTTTTATCTGGCGCTTTAGGTCGAACGGTCAAGCGGCAAGGCTGCCTCTATAAGGTACGTGCTCAAAGGTAGAAGGGAGATTTTTAATTTGATCTACTTACCTGACAACACTGTGCCAGTCAGTGAAAGTTGTTTTTGTGGTTATGTCTATTTTTGTTTATGTTTTTATTTTTTCGTAAATTTTAATAAATATAAAATAAGATGATTTTCGCTAATTTGGGTTCTACCGTTTAAGGTAAATATAAAGCTTTTTTACTGTCACTACAATAAATATTGCTTGCAAAACCAATAGCAGTTTTTAGAATGACATCATAATATGTATCACACCAGTGTTGTAAAGTACTTTGCAACACTAGTGCTGTAAAGTACTTTGCAACACTAGTGTGATATAACGCATTTCTATGCATGAAATCAGTGTGCTATTTGCTATTTTCACAAGTGGTCGTAGGAAAATAATGTTTGTAAAAACCAAATGTTATATGTATATGGTAAATAAGAAACGGAAATTGCCAAACGGTCAATTACCATCTTTATTTTAAGCTCTAAAGCTAAAAATAAATTAACTACTTGATTAACCAATAGGGGTGTGCAAATATCGTTCGAATCGAATATTAATATTCGATTCGAAACGAATAATTCGAATATCCGTATTATTCGAAATTCGACGAATAATTTGAAAAACTTCGAATTATTCGGAAAATTAATTATACGATGAAGACAATTGCTTAAACTTAATATATATATATATATATATATATATATATATATATATATATATATATATATATATATAGCAAAAGATCTAGATACTATTATACTAGCAAGCGAGATCGTTCCAATCCATTTTACGTTTTATAATTTTTAATTTACTTTTGAAAAAAGTTATGGGAAATAGGTTATAGATACTGATAAAAAAATTAACTTGATTCAAGAGCCAATAAAATCTTGACTTAAGAACACCATCCGGGAGAAAATACTTTTCTTAAATTAAAAGAATAAAATTCTTTATCTAAGAAATATATTTGAGAACTATAAAAGTTTTTAGCTCAAGAATTAAGAATTTCTCTTGGCTCCCAAAAATTATTTCCTTTTAAATGGTGTTCTTGAGACAAATTAATTTTTTTCAGTGTATATTGTTTTAAAACACTAGATATAGAAATAAATTTCTCTAAGTTTTCTATTTTATATATGTTTAATCTATATATATTTTAAATTATTTTATCCATGAAGAAAAAAATATCCAGATTCAGTATTATATTTATTATTTTTAAACAAAAATTTGTAGTAAATTTTTACTTGTAATACCACTAGTACTAAATTTATATTTTCTATTTTACCAATAATTGTAGTTACAAATATATGTAATTTTAGAGCTTATCATTGTTTATTCTTTTATATTATATATAACTTTTATTACTACAGTTGGTAGAAATAGTTTATTTTAATTTTTTAGACCTATACCTTGCTTTCGTTTGCTCTTCACTTATGTCTAGTACTTCAGTCTTATGATTATTGTACTAACTGTAGTTGTATAAAATTGTCATTTCGGGTCTTAAAATCTTACATTATTTTATATTATGTTATGTCTGAAATACTACAACTGGTACAAAAAAATATTTTCTTTAATTATGTATGTGAATGACAGATATGACGTTAAAACAAATTCAATGATTTTGTCAAAAAAATTCCACTATAATTCGCTCCAGGGTACCCCAGGCAGGAGAGAAAAATTTCCGATAAATACTTGTGTTGTCATGCGTAATGCAACCAAAACTACACATTTGATTGGTCAAAAAACAATGGTGTGGAATTTTCATAATAATTATTTTATTTATGTAATTCAATTTTATGGTTTAAATAAAATGTATATTATTTGTCAAATTTATATTTAAATATCAAACATAACAAATCCTAAATTCAATATCCTCGAAAATTCGCGATTACAACAATAATTCTTAATAATTCGAAAAAAATCGAATTATTCGAAAAAAATTCTAATTATTCCAATTTTTTAAAATTATTCGGGAACTTTCGAATAATTTAAATTTACTAATTATTTGATTCAAGTTTCAAATCGAATATTAATATTTGATTCGATACGAATAATTCGTAAGTTATTCGCACACCCCTATTAACAAATATTTAAGTTACCTACTGTAGGTCATAGAGTAAACTTTACTTTACCCATATTAATAGAAAAAAGTTTTTTTAAGTTGCTGAATAGTTATAGACACGCGAAGTGAACTTTGGCAATACAGCAAAAACGGATAGTTTGTATACAACAAGATTTTTCGAAAATGAATAACTTCAACTTGTTTTTGCAGATTCAAAAATAATACTTCTTTAAAAAGGGACTTTTTGAGACCAATAACATCTAGTATACAGGGTGTTACAGAATGTTGTTAAGCAAATTTAGGGATAAATTTTAAATCTCAAAATATGAAGAAAAATTAAAATAAACATGGGTCCGGAAATGCCCCATATAACATTTTTGCCGGCGTTGTACATTTTATTTACTGGCATTGCCAACACTCTTTAATGGCAAGGCATTGGCAAAAAGGTATCAAAAAGACGCGAAAGTGGGCAATTGGCCGTTATTAGGCCACGTATTGCAGATAATGTGATGGCATCCGTCATTAATAATTTATGATGAAAAAATGCGTTTAGGATGATGGCATCCATCCTTAAAAACTTATTGGCAAAAAAATGCGTTTAGGATAATGGGATTCATCATTAAATAAGTATTGCAAGTTTTATAAGTTGAATGTCCCACAAGTTAAATAACATATTTAGTATACTGCAATCTAAAAAAATGAAAAAAAGGCAGGAACACTCTTCAAAAACTTATCAATAAAAAAATTACATAATATAAATTTTTATACCGTAACAATAAACCAAAAAAAATAAATAAAAAGTATGTAATAAAATTTTAAAAAAGATAGTAAATCAAAAGAAAACACTATAAAATAGTAAGTATTTTAGAGGACACTTACACTCAATTTTTAGTTCCAAAACATAGGGAAAAATATTTTAAAGGAGTTAAATGTAAAGAAAAAACTATTAAATATATTATTTTTTTTTATTAACACGTCTTTAAAACTTTTAATAAGGCAACTCCCTGATTACATATAATTTTTTAGGTAACTACAAATTTAAAAGGTTTTAAACAAAATGTTTACAGCTCTAACAGTCTACTTGAATAACCCACCTTCTTGACTAGCCATCACCAATTAATTACACAACACATACTAATTAGGTAATAAATACACTTAATTATGTCTACTAAAAACTCTTTTCTTTAAAAAAAAACTAAAAAGCTAGAAAACCACGTAGAAAACAATTGCACAAAGCGGCCAAACAAAAGCAAGGTTGCCTCATCGGTCAAATCTTGTATTTCGGCTAAGCGGAAAATTTGAATTTATCACCTTCGGTCGAAATCGTTTTATTTTTATTCTCTCAAAAATACATAATAAACATTTTGTTTGACTTAATTTTTATTTGCATGATTTGTATCAATAAAATGTTAGGAAAAGGCCATTTCCTTTAAATTATGTAAAAAACATAAAATAATGTTGTTTAGCCGCCATTATAAATAAAACAGATCAAAAAAATTGCTCGAATGTTAGTTAAATACCAATGTTAATAATATGGTTTGAAAAGTATGAATATGCGTTGAAGGTTTGCCTTCAAAAATCCAATATTTATTTGCCTGCAACAAAAAGGCATGCTTTATTTAATCAGGATTGGTATGCCGCCATTGTTGTATGCTTGCCGTTAATTCGCCTGCATGTAAAATTTATTGGCAATTGAGTGTTTATTTAGGGTTAACTTTTTAATGCGTATTAGATGTTGGCATAATATTGCCACCAATTGCCAATGTTTTACCATCAATGCCAATATGAAAAATGTATATTGCCGGCAAATAGTGTTTGCTGGGCTTATTAAAAAGTTTATATTCCTTGGGCACGCGGTATATGTAGACAGCCCAAGCAGCAAGCTGACGTCATTATGACGTCAATTTGAAGTCATTTTTGGTCATAGGACGTCATTAGACCAAAATTATGACGTAATTTTAATGACGTGTTTTTGACGTCGTTGAAGTGGGGTCTTTTCAACGTCATTTTATCGTCATACTAGCTCATAAAAATTTAATGACGTCATGTTTAGAAAACCTACCAGAAAAATTTTGTGACATTATATGATTCGTGTCAAAATTCAACCAAAATATCATATGACAGAAAAATAAGACTAATAATTTTACAAAATTAAAATAGGAAAAAACTTTACCGATAGATGGCGCAATGGACAATAAACTACCACACTTATTCAACGTTAATAAGACGTCAGCTTGCTGCTTGGGAGTATAGGCAATATTTCTGTTATTTGTTCCTAAAAAAGATTTAATTTTTAATTTTGGATTATTTTCTAGTATTTTATAAACAACGTGTCTATATACCATTAGTTAAGTAGATGTTTTTAAAATGGGTGTAAAAGAATTTTATTTAATTTATTTTGTTATGATTTTATTCTGTTTGTTTCATTTGGATATTTTAGTCTACAAATAAATATGACTTCTAAAGTTTGGTTTTGCTATATTTCACAGACCTACTTACCTATCGACCTTCAAAAAAAAAAACGATCCAATAAATCTAATTGGGCGCTAAATCCTTTTGCACACGGGCGCCAGTAGCTCTTACAGGGGCCCTGCCCCTTGGAATAAAGTTTGCCATATTTGACGATTGCTGAGATAATCCACCTTTTCGGTTTTTCTACTATCCCTGTATTAAAATTAATGTGAATAAATAAAATTGTTAAAAAAAAAAATTGGGCTCAGCCGGGATTTGAACCAGGACCTCTCGCACCCAAAGCGAGAATCATACCCCTAGACCACTGAGCCTCTATGACGATATTGCTACCAAACATAGTCATAAGATTGTAGATTGTAGCCAGTGTTGCCAACCTCAAATAACTAAAAAACAACAACTCAACTAAAAAAAAACAGTAGAAAGCGGTAGGTAAAGAAAAAAAAGGCTAATTTCAAAATTTTGCTCATATAATTAAATAATAAACAACTTTTTTAGTTACTAGAACTCACATACATTGATATATTTATAATCACAGCAACATAAAAGAAAGTAAAATTATTTTTCAGTTTCATTTTCAATTGCCTCATCTTCAATATTTTCACACTCATTTTTATTTTTAAAATCATACATGTTTTTGTTGAATTTCTTCATGTGCTTTTCTGTAGCTTCAAATGAATAGCAATCAGTTATTTCGGATTTAGTGTGTAATACTCCTTTAATAGTTGTAGTCGATATTCTATTGCGTAGTTTGGTTTTCATTATATTTATAGCAGAAAATAACCGTTCCACGGCGGCGCTGCTATGTGGTAGGCACAAAAGCTTTTTACCAATTCACACAATGTAGGGAATGTTTGAGATTCGTCTCCATTTCTTAATTCTTGTACATGTTTCCAAAAGTCGATAATATCGGGAGTTGTGTTTTGGTCGAAAGAAAAATCGACATTTCTTAACATTCGCCATTCTCTATCCAGTTCCGTTATATTATTTGGACAAATCTTTGGGAAGAAATAATGTAAATCTGCAATCGAAGGGAATTTCTTTTTATTTCAGGATCCAGAATTGCTTTAGGATTTAGCATCTTCAGACATTTTAATGCTTGACGGTCTTTGTCGTCAAAAGGAAACCTTTTTAATATCTGTTTTGCAGCCTCGATATAAAACTCCTTACACTTTAAGTAGAAATTTTTCAGCTGTTCTTCCTCTAGTTCTCCTATTTCTCTCTTTCTTCTGATCAAATTTGGCACCATTCCACCAACGTATATTTGTTGCATCGGTAAATGTTTCTGCTCACTCGAGAAGTCAAGGTTTAATATTTTAGTTTCTTTTGCGTGTAAAATATTTTGTGCTTCATTTTTTCTTCTTCAGTGAGATTCAAATATTCAGCTTGTACAAAGCATTCCAAGATCGTTGTGTATGCGGTCAGTATTTTGTCGTATAGTAAATATAATTTCGGAGTCTCAGATTGCATTTCTTTATTGAGATCGGTAAATATAGGTAATGCAAATTTCAAAAACTCCAGGTACAATTCAGTTGTCGGTTCGAGAGCCTTGGAGAGAATTGATTGCGCAGAAAGCAATCTATCTACATGAACTGCAGCTTAAAAATACAATTTTATAGCTGGTAATTGTTCTAGAAGCCTATTTACTACCTCAATAAGCGACAACCATCTGGTTTGGCAAGGGTGGAGTAATTTGTGTGGTTTAATATTTGTGAATGCTTGAAATGTTTTGAAATCTCCAATACGTTTTGGAGAATTTTGTACACGATTATAAACGTCTCTACAGAAATCTTCCACGGCCCTGGGCAACTTCTCACATGCGTATGATGCGCATAGGTTAAAAGAATGACAAATGCACTTCATAGTAAAAGGTAAGGTATGTCATTTTTAAACAAAGTGACCAATGAATGTTTATCTCCAAACATAACGTTAGCGCCATCAGAAGTAAAGCCTATCATGTTTGATTTGTAAGGAATATTTTTTCAACAAAATATTCTACTATTTTGCCATACAACGCTGTTGCTGTACCATCTACGATTGGTATTAAAGTCAGAAATCTATCTTCAACGCTGAAATCTAATTTTACTATTCTAGCGACAAGCGCTAAATGTTTTATCGTGGATTTATCTGTGCTTTCGTCAACAAGTAATGCAAAGCAATTGTTCTGTAACATCTGTATTATATTTTCTTCAGCTGTCTGCCCAGTAACATTAACAATAATAGCTCTAGCTTTTGTGCGGCTTATAGATAATTGTTCGGCAATTTTCGAATCTGGACATACAGCGCAAATCAATTTATTCAAATGAGATGCTATGTTAAAAGACAGATTATGCTCAGCAATAAAGCAGGCCATTTTTACTTCACCCGCTTTAGCTGCAATTTTTGTATCTTGTGAATTGGAACCTGAGGTAAACATTGATGTCAGTTTTTGTTGTTTTTGTAACTTCAAACTATTCTTCGCGTGTTTGGTTGAATCTTTGTGTCGTAACAGTTCGTGTATACCACATTTTCTGTCGCAATTACACGCAGAACAAAAGAAATAAGTCTCACCTTTAGTGCTTTTCCTTAACCAGCCTTTGAACCTATCATCTTTTAACCACGAATTTACGAATTTCTGTTCATATTTCACATTTTTCTTCTTAGGAGGACTTTTTCCAGTCGATGAATCACTACACATTTTATCAAAAACTTTGTAATTATTATTTTTTCGAAATAGACGCCGTAATTCAAAGAAACTGTTCAAGTTGTTGTGACTTGTGACTGTAAAACAATACCTACGCTACGCAAAACAAGACGCGTGTAGCTGTTATTGGTAAATAGGGATTTCCCCGTGCATAAAAATATAAAGAAGATATTGCCATCTAGTATCAATGCGTTTTATTACGTAGTGGTTTGTCATTGCGTTTTATTGCGTAGTGGTTATCGAAAAATGTTTGCATAGTAGTGTATTAGGTGGCGCTGAACACGAAAAACAGTAGAAAATAGGAATGAAACAGAAAACATGGTCATCAATGTGAAAACAGCAAATCTACTGTTAAAACAGTAGGGTTGGTAACACTGATTGTAGCCCATATATATATTTATTATTTCAATACCAAC
>JACEGR010011433.1:0-14942 GCA_014170235.1 Listronotus bonariensis | reverse complement strand
AAAAGAGAGTAGGTAAAATATAAAACATTTTTGTTTTATCTGAATTATCTAACTTAACAATATCCGCCTTAAAAATATTAAACTGCAAATACTGACAAATTATGCTAGTTGGACTCTGATCGTTATTTGCGGCGGCCCTTTACTTTTATAGTTTCAAGCGGATTTAAAACTTTAAACGCGTTTTTCTCAAAACTGTGTTTTCAAACTTTCCTCCATCATATCTCAAAAGAAAGAAAATAACGTAAAATTCGCGTTTTTTTTTAATATCTACCACAATTTCAATTTTTAGTATATTTTTTTATTTGATCGTAGTTCATTCCGTGCATTTATGCTTACAGATTAAAACGTTGATTTTTTTTGGTTCAGATAAGCCAATCAGCGGGAATAGTGGAGGAAGTGAGAGCCTATTTATTCGAGCCGAGGTCGTTCAAAACGCTGTAACTTATGTTCTACAAAATATTTTTAGCTTAAAATTTATATTTATACTCGTAGAATATATTTTAATAAATCATAATAAACTTAAAGCTCTATCTATGTACTGGTCGTAGAAAAAAAAAATCCTAAAAACCCTAAAAACAGGCCGTCACATGGGAAAACTCTCTTAACATTTCTTTAAAGCAATTACAACTAACTTTTAAAACAAATTAACATAATTTAAAACAAATTTTTAAAATTTTAACTGGATCTATATTTTTTATTTAACCGCTAACTATAAGTTTGCTTCAAGAATTCTTGCAACATACTTGAAGTTAGCGGTTAAATAAAAGTTCAGTTAAATTTTACAATTGTTACAATTAATTTATTTAAACTTGTTTAAAAGTAATTTAGTTTTTTTTTATTACGTTTTGTTTTCTTGAACTTTATTTCTGTAATAGAATAGAATAGAATAGAATAGAATATATATTACCATTAAAAATACAGGATTGTACATTGGTTCGTCAATACGTTCTATATATATGATATTCTTTTTTTAAATTCTTGGACATAAACGTCCTAAATAAAAACCCTTGTCTAATTTTGTTTCTTAAAAAGTCATGCATATATTTCTACATCTTAATGTATTTAAATATAGATTTTGACTGACATATATTTAAATACGTATACGTATGTGAAAGATCTAAATGTTTTGTATTGTTTTTTTAAAATGTGACAGTTAAATTTAGCAACTACTGTTTTATTGTTTTTTAAAAATGTGTATGGGTTACCACAAATTTATGTTTTAAAGAAATAATATTCTGGGGAAGGCTAATTTTGCAGAAAGGTCAATTTTAGAAGGAATATATGCATGACTTTTTAAGAAACAAAATTTGACAAGGGTTTTTATTTAGGACTATTATGCCCAAAAATTTTTAAATAAAAGAGTAATTTAGTTGTAACTGCTTTGGGGAAATTTTAAATTAAAAATCAAAATTATACAACATTGTATCATGCGGGTTTAATTCTACATAAGAAAATATATAAAATGTAAATAGGAGGCCATGACTTGGTATTTATGCAAACTTTTAATTCTAAATCACATTTCTATTTTTTTTTGTATTTTTAGAAATAAGGGTATTTTACTCCTAAGCAGTATTGTTAATGTAATGCTAAGGGGGGCAAAATAATAAGAAAAATGGAAGCGAACCAAACCCACCAAAGTACATAAATAATTTACTGACGATTTAGTATGTAATAAAAACACAAAAATAAGCAAATCAACTCTTATTTTATTTTATTAAAATATTAACAAACAAAACAAAACATAGGGATATATACACATACAGTGTGTCCCAGGATATGCGTTAGGAGAGGACAAATGAGCCGAAAATTTTAAAATTTTTAAACATTCTTTTGGGAAAATTGGTCGCATGGTCCAAAACTAATAAATACAAAATTTTACTCCAATTAGTAATATACAGGGCGAGTTATAACTACAAACAGAAAAACTGACTAGAAGTAAAGTACCTTTATTTTTAAAAATATGACAAAATTGTATAAGTAAATGTAGAGAGTTAAATTTTATGTCAAAATTTAAAGTAAAAAGACTAAAGATAAAAATAAAATTATTAATTTTTTACATTGTTTTAACAGTTTTTAAAATACTTGGCTTAAGGCAGCGAATTTTACAGAAATATTTAATATTATTAAATTTTATGTTGAATTTTGCTCCCTGCTGCCCATTTTTAAGTTGTAATGCGTAATGTAAAAAATTTACAATTAAATTTGTTTTACTCTCATGCTTTACCTTTAAATTTTAACATAATATTCAATTTTCTGCAGCATTTTCATACAATTTTGTTCTATTTTAAAAATAGAAGTAGTTAACTTCCAGGCATGTTTCATATTTTTAGTTTTAACTCGTCCTGTACATTTTTGCCAATCGAAAATGTTATTTTATATTTTGATCTGTTTAACACATATTATTATTATTAGCTGGATACAAAAATAAATAGTTCTTATTTCTAATAATATTTTGCGCTGGTAATACAACATAAGTTAATGTCCAACAAAGTGAGGGGGCTCGGGCCCCCCTTGCCCCCGACGCGCTGCAGCTGTTTACAACGGTTAAAAACGGTTTTATCTTGGTGACGCAACTTACAATGGGTGTAGCTTAAAAAAGTCCATTTAGCATAAAAATAGGACTTGCTTGACCTTAAAACATGTACCCTTTACTAACATAACTAAATCCTAAAACACCCTGTATTATCAAGGTATGAAAAAAATATTTACCGAGAAAGATAGGATAAAAATTTTAGGCAAAAAAAAACATGTCAGGAAAATATGTACCTTAATTTATTTACTTTTTGTCGACGATCCCACAGGAAAACTAATTTTCCAAATTTAATAAAAGGCAGAAAGAACTTTTTGATCCCAACATACGCGCTGTGTATAGGTTTTCCCGTTTGTCTCTTATTTAATGAAAAAAGTGTGTGCGTTTTTAGAGACAAGTTTCAGATACGTGACATACGTCTTTATTAGATTATTTAGTTAATGATATTGGATGAAGTTTTAAAAAGATCGAAAAGTTCTGAAAAACCGAATAAAATTTTAACCTCAGGTTCTAAGTGTGCATTTCATAATTAAACCACAGAAAAAAAATATGTTTATTTTGTATGTGATTAAACTTATTCTTTAGGAACTTATTTTATTTTTAATAAACTTGAAATCCCAAGTACTAGTTTAAACTGGCTGATTGACTGGTTCGTAAAATTCAAAAAGGGCACATGTAAATTGGTTTCCAACTTTTGTGGTTGCCCTGACCAGAGTTAAAATAGTAATATATGTAACAAGTGAGTTAAAAAAGACAGTTTATGCATTTGTTACATACTATATTTTTTCCACGACTGTATAAAAATTTCCCACAATACCATTTTTTACTTTTATTAATTTTAATTTTTGCGCACAGCCATTTTCAAAATTTCTTAAGAGACAATTATCCTCTTTATAACTATGCATTTATTATTTAATCATAGAAAATTGTGTGTACTTACTTTTTGTAGAAATAATACTAAAACATTATAATTTCCTTTTCAATTTCTTAGTTATTCTAATTCTGTTTTTCAATAATTGCTATAAAATTTATTTGCAATCTGTCAAATTTTAAAACTAGTGACACTTGAACTAAAACAAATAATGACGATATCAAAGGTAACTTGACCCTTTGGTTTAGAGCTGATGCATTGCATAAATTATTACTTAAGTTTATTGTAGTAGGCTTTTAAAACAAAAACACTAGTTCAGAGTGTTAAAAAAGTTACTTTTCCTACGACCACATGTGAAAATAGTAAATAGCACACTGTTTTCATGCATAGAAAATGCCTTATAACACACTAGTGTTGCAAAGTACTTTACAGCACTAGTGTTGCAAAGTATAATATAAAGCTGTCATCGCTGTCATTGTTATTTAAAATAAATTTGGAGTTACCAGGCTGTTAACTGGATTTACATTGAAAAAGCCATGCAATATTTTTTAAATGAGGACCTTTTTTAATTCTAAAATGATAAAAAGCTACTAGGTAGGTTATTTTTGATAAAAACATATTTTTAAACAGTATAATATATCGCAGTAAGGAAAAGTATATATCACCCTAGTGATGCAAAGTTTTCAATTGTTTTCTTATTTTTTTCTGTGAAGACAAACAACTTTTATTTGTTTTGGTTAATAACTTGTGGTCGTAGGAAAAAAGTGTACATTACTTGTGTGAAAATCACTTTCTTACACTCGTGGGTTTGTCGCACTCGGCTAACGCCTCGTGTAACAATATTCCCACTCGTGTGAAATTAGTTATTTTCCACACTTGTAATGTAATATACTATTTTAAACACTTTATGTAGTGTACTAGAATGGAGTACTTTAATTAAAAATTATTTTAAAAAATTATTAAAATAAAAAACAACAATGTATTCATAAGTTTTACCCACATATTATTCATAAGATGTAACAATAAAATTAATTTTATATTTTTTAATACACCATAACCTTTTTATATTTTTGAGGGCATTTAAATTTTTCCGATTTAATTTTTACTACTTTCCTCTATCATCGTAAATCCGGGCTCGGTGCGGTTATGTGTGGCCAGACCTTTATATGTAAATTTGTTTTCAACATGTTTACAGTACCTGGCCGCCTCAGAATAGATACGAATATCAAATAAGTAATACAACAGGATTGTACGAGTGTTTATAAACTAACCAGAACTAACTAAAGCTGTTTGTCTCATCCTCTTACTATTATTTGGGGTATCTAGGGATTCATGGCGAAAATGTAACACAACTGTTATTTCAATACGCAACGCACAAATCACAGCAAAAATGCTAACTAGTAAATCAAACCCACCCCAAGATTAATAAACCCTTTCACGTAATCGGTGCCTTCCTGAGCTGTCGGGCGCCCGAGCACTCGACCCATTTTTTTTTAATTATAAATAGGAACCAATATACCTACGATACCTTTTTGTGGCTAAGAAACCGATATACATAATAATGTAAATTACTTTATGACCACTCTTTTAATTGAGAACCAATTTATCAACACCCTAAAAAGAAAATAATATAGTATGTCGCATTGGAATCCAAACAATGTTTAATGCAGATAAAGATAACCTTTTAACCTATTAGAACTGAACTGACATCGATAATTTTGTTTAGTGCCTTAAAAATAGAATCATGTTTGTAATAGCGAAAAAAGTATCTCTGCTTAAGAGCGTCCAAGTTTTACTAATAGAATTTAATTAAGTTTTTGGCTTTAAATATTTTTTTTTATCGGTGCTTATTTGGAACGTCTTTTTAAGTATTTTGAAAGAGGTTTTTAAAAGTTTTCTAAAAAAATCAGTTTTTTAATTATTTAACGTCTTTAAGTCTTTAAATAGATTTAGGCCAAACAAAAGAGTTAAAATTCGCTTAGTATTGCGTCTACTAAAAATATAGAAAGACAACAAATTTCTTAGTCTTTTGGTAAACTTCGTTTTCATAAAACGCAAGGTTATTCACAAAACCTGTTAAAAAACATGTCTTTTTTGACATTTTTAATCACAAATATCTTAAAAACAGTATTGATATCTTTTTTTTATTTTTTTTTGCTAAGAGTTTATCTGCGTAGAAAATCACGGTTATTTTGAACATTTACTTTTACACCTCCGAGAAAAGGGTGGAAGCTCAAATCGGCACGATATAAATTTAGTTATTTTATAATTAGTGCCAGAAACTTTGATTAGATAGATTCCATAGACAATTTTGCTTAAGATGTTCATAAGTACATCTGACTACGCACTTTTATAAGGGCAATTGGACATGCGTAGTCAGTTTGTAGTCTACTACGTGTAACTAGATTAAACGCAAAGTCGATTGATGAGATAAGGTCATGACGTTCGCCATATTGGCTAGCGCGGCTGTGACGTCAAGTCGGGCCATTTTCGGCCATGTTTGATTTTAGGCAGATCAGTGGCGTAGAATTAAGGAGAAAACAAAAAAAACTGTATCTTGTAAACAAAATTTATTGGATTATTTTAATAGGCATAACTTAAAACAAAAAACATAAATGTGGTTTAAATGTTGAAAATTAAAAATTATCAAAGCGACGACAGGACGATGAGGTACCTGGCAGAGCAAAACATTTTCTATCTATCTAGACAATTACCCAATTTGCATAAATAAGACAAATATTTTTAAAATATTACCTTTTTAAACTAAATAAAATCGTGTTAAAAGAAATTTACCATAAATGTTTTTTTTCTAAATATGAGTTTACTTTAGTTTACTTACCTTAAGTGATATTTTAATGTAGTTTGCTAATCTCCATTTCCAGTCTTTGTCCTAATCTAACATTCGGTACAAGTACCTAACACTCAATAAGGGCCTTCTTTAGAAAGTATAAATGGAAGATGGTATAAAAGTTATATGCAATAACTTGTTAGTTACTTTTCCAAAGCAATAAGTAATTTTTCATAGTTTTTCTTTTCAATCTATATTTTGACAACTGACATATTCATTTTACTTCAAATGAGCTTCAGGCTAACGCTTTCACGCAGTTTTTGCGGTTTTGCGCCGACGGAGCTGCAGGAGATCGCTTCACGAACCTTTTTGGTTATAGGTTATGTGATTTAGGAACTATTTTGCTTACGAATGATTATTCTGGCTGCGGAGGACCATCTTAATTATTTATTTGCTTCTTGTATTTCAATTAAAGTGTATACTTTGTTTTTAATAGCTTGGTTAACTGATTTTTTCAACTTTAATTTCACTTTAAAGGAATTTTAGGTTATTTTATGACTTTGAATTTTGTCAGATGTCAGATGGTAATACAGATTTCTGTTTTATGACCGCCCGTTTTAAAAACAAGTGAAGGTTATTCGTTCGTTAAAAAAACAGATGAAGGTTATACGCTCCCGGAACGAATACGTTCAGCGAACGAATGAGTTCAATTTAGCAGAATTGAGCCCCTGGTCCCCAACCCGTCGGCAAATGTTGTCAAGTTCGATTATTCAATTGTCTAATCTGGCGCATCCGCCAGAACGTACGATTTTTCACTTTTCCGGTTTTCCTGGAAAATGCTGGAACTTAACGGGATACTGTTTTTAAATTATTGCATTGTCATCGGTCCTTGATACGTGTGCAAAGTTTCAAAGAAATTGAATAGCTGGAAGTTGGTAAAAAATTAGGCTCAAAGATTCCGTTACATAGATGGATAGATAGATGGATAGATAGTTACAACCCAAGTTAATAAAAAGCGTGTTAAAAAGTAAATTTATTTTGATAATTGTTCTCCTTATTTTAAATATCTTAATAAAACGGTATCTAGGGGTTTTTAAACATTAGCTTTTTAGATCGAATATTAATTTTTGTGTGTAGACTAGAGGGCGATGGGTACACTATTTAAAATTCTCTAAAACTACCCAATTTTTTGTTATTACTCTGTATGTATGTATATATGTAAACTAGTAAGCTTCTATATGCTTTCTGCACAAAAAAGGTATACTTAGTAAGAATCGGTCTTGACAACCATTTTTAAGGTATTCACGTTTTAGTTTTTCAGTGCACCCGAAAGTATGTACCTTCAATAACATCGTATTAGCTATAATTACAACTGCTCAGATATAAATGGCTGATATCTAAAAACTCCTGGATACCGAGTTTTATTAAAATGTTTAAAACATATCAGAAATTATCGAAATGCATGAATAAAATATATTTATATGCCTTTAACACCCCGTATCTTCCTTATCATTAACTTTTGGATATAGGTATGTTTGTTTAAATCCTAAATGGGTATTTTCGCATAAGAAATCTGTGGTTTTTCTGTGTACCATTAATTAGCGGACACTCATCTGTATCATATGTATACAATATGAGCAACGCTGTTTGGTTCATCGGCAGGCAATAGAATAACAAAACAAGCACTATTAGTCACGCATGTTTACATGCCGGGATTTAGTTAGATTGTCTTTTTTCCTCACATTGCCTATGTGTTATGTTATTTAACTGAACCTGTATAAAAACACGAATGACTGAAAACCGTTCGACTAAACACTATCAAAATCTCTTAAATAAAACGAGTCCGAACCAATAGTATGTGAAGTCTCTAAACTAACCAAAAACATTAACAACTGGAAATCCTTGCAAAATATACAACCAAAATGAAAATGGCAAATTTCCACAGTTTTTACCAAACAAAGTTTTGACAAGGCACGACTCTATCATCAGCTGATAATTCTACCAACTTTGAACAGAACTACCAACCAAAATCGCAATTCACACACCCGCACGTCCCTGACAAAAGCTATCCCCGGTCTTGCTTATGTCTAAACTCCTTCTCATAAAAAACTCTGGATTAAACGTATTCAACAAAATGAATTCGTTCCATGTGAATAACTGCTCGTCATGGAGAGTTGTGGCAGGCAGCACTTAAAATTTTGAATCAACATGGTTTAAGTGTATTGGTAAGTTTACATCTGACATTTATTGCATTATATTTATATCAGACAGAAAAAACATAAAAAAACCATTGGTCCTAGAACAATCAGGATTTATTCGACAGGTTGATCTGTCTAGATCTGAAGACTTTTTTTATCATGCTGATGACACTATTCAGCGGCACTATTCTTTTTAAAAGGGCTACGACCCCCACTATGTGTGCACAAAAATTCTTTTTATTTCTTGTATTTCACCCACTCTGGTATGTTGTTTCTTTATTAAGTCTAAAACATGTTTTATGGGACATGGGACCCCTTAAGGTAAGTACTACCGGTGTAAAAAGTAATTCTCAGAAAATTTTAATACTTAGCACACTGGTACTTTATAATAAGAATACTAACCAGTTAAATTTTCAAAGGTCTACAGAGAACTGAAAAAAGTTATAAATATTATAAATTAGTTGCTTTTAACATTGATCCTTATGGGAAATCGCAGATTTTATTTTACTTCACAAAAACTAATGTTCAGATTTTAATTAAAGTGGTATAAACGAAGGAAAAACAATTCTGAATATTTTGACCTATTAAAAGCCGACCTTTAGAGCTTGCGATAGGAGTAATTAATAAATAATTAAGAAAAATATGCTATATGTGACATAAAAAAATTGATGCCAGTCCAATACGTTCTTCGGTTACAAGATGCAGTGAGTGATAATAAATATCCGCAATAATTAGAAAACATGTTTTTCAAATGTTTTTAAGTGAACAATTCGACGACAATAATCCAATGTATTAATATTTACGTTAGTTGACAGGTTAGTCGACAGAAACTCTCCATGTTTATCTTTAAATTTATGTGTTACTTGGTGGTTTAGAGATTTTATTAGTAAATACGCATAACAATTTACAAACCTATAACTTGTTTAAAGATGCTTGTGCAGTAGATTTTTGTATGATTTCTATTGTTTTTACGCAGAGCCGCCAAATATAAATATCACGGTAGTCAAATAACCTTAAGCACTCATTTTACTCTTGTGGTATTGGTAAAACTACCTTAAACTTCTTCATAAAATAAATTTATCAATATGAATCACCAATTAGGTCTAAACAACTTATTTATAAAAACGTCTAAATTTTTATTAATAAGCTAATTATACCCGCTTAAAAACAAACATGTGTACAAACAACAAACAAGTGTCAAAATTTATTATTACGTAAAAACAGGCCAGCCAGGATCCACACTAAACAGAAACAGTGGTGGAGTCTACAATGATTTGTTTTAAATAATATTTCTTAATATCGGTTGCCATCAGATAAATCTTTAAATATACTTATTAAATAAATTTTTGAGCCTTGTTATAAGCAATAGTCCGTGGGCGTAAAGGCTGTCTAATGACAAATAGAAAAATCCAAAGTAAATAAGCTAGCAGATAACACTATTATGCTTGGTTGCTTTAAAATTACAGAAGTCCCCAAATAAATGGATAACTCAAGTTAGGACAAAGACAGTCACGCGTGTTTTGTCCTGGTTAAGAAAGGAGCATATTGAGAAACGTATAGCGCGTGCGAGTTGACGCGACTAGGGAAGACACGACTCAAACGTGCCACGCGCTGCATGCTTCACCGCATAGACGCGTGTGCCGCGACCGACCGCTTGTGGTGCGTTTCACTAAGCGCTCACAACGCTGAAAATGCTCCTTTTTACCGTCGGCTGAAGGAGCATTTTGAGCGTTGTGAACGCTAGTGAAACGCACCCTTGGTAAATGTCTGATGTCTGGTTTCTAACAAAAAATGTGTTTATAAACTTAGGTTTTTAATCTAAATCAGATAAGCGATTACGCTATAGACGATTCCAAACATTAATTTTAAAATCACGCTATTAGTTGTTGTTTTTTGTTTTAAAGGCAAAAAAGTCGCGTCTCAATTTGCGCCTTTCCTAAAAATGGTCCTAAGAAACTTTAAAAACAACTGGCCATAGTACCGATAGGTTAGGATGGTAAAAGTGCAGTTAGGTAAAATAAACTGTTTTAATGGTTTTAATCATATTTTTCATCCGAAATTTACAAACCTGTGGAATGATGAGAGGTCAGTTTATGGTTTATTTGGCTTTAAAGCACTTCCTGAAGAAATTTTCGGGTGTGTGGACTGTGGATAAAATGACAGAAACTCCTTTTCTTAATTACCAATGGCAGAAATATATAGTTAATTAAAAATAGGAGTTTATTTTAGATCATTCACAGACCACACACCTGACAATTTTCCTTTTAATATAATATAATGACACTAATAATAAAAGAGTTAAAAATGTAGTTTTGATTTCTGACTTACCTTACACGGATCTATTTTTACGTACTTTTTAAAGGTTTCTGGTGAAAGGAAAAGACGCATGACGTCTACAAATGATAAAAACACATAAACATAATTTTCTTTTTAAATTCGAAGGAAGAAAAAAATTTCTTGAATAAATAGGATGTGACTTTGTAGACAGCTGAAATAAAAGCACAACAAAGAAATACCTGTAATTTACTTAACTTACGAATAAAAGAAACAATAAAATTCTAAAAAGATATAAGAGAATTCGCAATAACACAGTTTTTACAAATTTAAAAAGAAAAAATCGTTAAAGCTTAAGCCCGCTTGACACAACCATATTTTTAACAACATTTCTTCTGGCAAAACTAAGGCGGAGGTATTTATTGGTTGCATACAATGTTATGATTAAAACAGACGCGGCTATCCCTCAGGTCATTTGGTCAATAGTTTACCTAAACAATTAATTTTTAAAATTAAACATAAAAATTTAATTTCTTGAAAACGACTCAAATATATTGCTTTGAGAATCCTCCTCTAATACATAATCGAGTTAATTCACTAGGCCGCATTTTAAATCGACCTTATGGGTTTCTATAGCGATGCCAGATAAATTAGAACCAAAGAACGAAGCACATATGAGCGCTTCACAAAGAAATTTTTATTAATTACAGAACTCCTTTATTCTTGCTAACCAATTTAATTAGTCATACTGACCAATGTTGACCATTTCGTGACCAGTGATTTTGATATAGTCATGATAATTTGATGATTGAATGAATTGATGATTTGATATAGTCATAATTAATTTGAGGCGCTAAAAGTTTTTCGATGACTTTAATATTTTAAACACGCTGTAAAAGTTGGTGTATGGATGACCAATTCGTCACACTTAGTAATGACCAATTATCACCATTTTGTGACCAATTCGGAGCTGTTTTTAAACCTCAAATTTCACATTTTGGGCCGCTAAATCAATTAAGTTGAAAAAATTCTGCTATGTTTCTTAGGGGCGAATTGCCTACCATGCTCGTAAGCAGAAGTGGCTTTTGGGGAAGAGGGGGCAAGAAAAAAAAACATAAATCTGGAAAAATTAAATAGCATAAAAAAATTGTCACCTTTAAAATACTATAAAAGAGCAAAAAAGGGGAAAATAAATTTTACTGATTTCCTCTAGGGGGGCACAAAACGCCAAAAATAGGGCAATAATGCTCTATTTACACCTTTCCTGGGGGAGAGGCAATTGCCTACTGCCTGTAATGAATAATTTTGTATTTGTGTCTTAATAGTCCGGGAGGTAGCAACGTGGGAAAATAAGAATTTTGGGATGGCTGGTTTTTTTTTCCTTCTCTTTCGGGTAGATCCTCGGCTGTCTGGTTGGTGGTAGCGGTTGCGTTGGTGCCCAGCTGTGAGTTTGACATTTGGAGCTGTCACTGATATGTCAAAAAATGCTGACCTTAGTCATATATCATCGTTTCAAGTTTCTTTAAAATATACCAAACGGTTCAGAAGTTAGAAGGGGGACCACTGTATAATAAGCAATAATAAACGTGTCTGGCAATGAAAAAAATATGTTTGGTAAACCTATATAAAGAGAAGAAATTGAAAATAAGGTTTCTTAGAATGTTTTCAAAACCTTGGATTATTACCTGTATAGGCAGGATGCGAACTAATAAACGCAACTATTACCACCAGCCAAACAGCCCATGGTCTATCCAAAGGAGAAAGGAAAACAACATACCAAAAAGTCAGCTGACCTAAAAATCATTTTTTGGAAACGCCGTTACCTCCTATACTATAAACTTTCCAAATTATTGGTTTTCTATTATCATGCTCGAACGTTTATGTGGTCCTTTAGACTAAAATATTACAAGCATAAAATCAATCAATTTTATCTCCCGAGCCAAAGCGATATGTGTATATGACACAACAACTTGCGTGTTCCCTAAATTAATTATCTAATAGTCGGATATATTACAGGAACATTTTATGTCCCGATATTAGGTTACCGGGAAACACTGTCTTTAATATAACATTATTTTTCAGTTGGACAGAAAATGGTGGTTTAAAAGCAAATAGATTTTTGAAAATTGGTTTTAATCACTTTAACAGCGTTTTACATCTAATAAAAATATTTAAGACACCGCATACCGCGCACCGCATTTTTAAAGTAAACAAACATCACCGACCAACGCAACGGTTGTAGTTAGTTATTAATCTAATTAAATAATATTTAAAGTTTTGGTATAAAAAAGCTATTAAAGTAACTTAAACGATTTTTTTTATAACTTAAAAAAAAATAAAAAAGGTATTTGTCCTAAAATTTTCAAATACCAGGGAATTTAAAAATAGGTATAAATAATAAAGTAAGTATAAGGCAAACATTTTTTGTACATAGGTAAACTAAACTAGGAAAGCAATTTACAATGTCTAGGCTTCATTTTAAGCATCTAAACATAACTTGCATAAAAATTGTGTGACACCAACGTTGACACTAGCAACATCTTCAAAAAAAACCGATCTTAGGAAACTTAACTGTAAAATTTTCAAGTGATCAACATTTAAATATTGAAACATTCATAGTAATTTTAAAATGCTTATATGATCGGCATAAACCTTATAAACTATGTACCTAAAACCAAAAAGAAAAAATTCACCTACCTTTTATAAAAAAATAAATAAATAAGCAAAAGTGTGATTTGTCCTTCCAAATTTGTTAAAAGGTATGTAATTCATTTGTTTGTTATGTCATGGAGACTTTATAACCATAACAATTAAAATTGTCAAAAAAATTCAAAAGTTTTGAGCTGTTATTCAGTAAGTACAAATGCCATAATAACGCCCGCAATAGTTGTCACTTTTGAATTGTTTTGACATTTTTAATTGTTAGGGTTATAAAGCCCCCAAGACATTACAAACAAATGAACAACGTGCCTCCTCAACAAATTTTGAAAGACAAATCCCACGACTTCAGATTATTTTGAAAAAAAATGAACGGTTTCTTATTAAGATGCAAGTAAGGAATGAAAAAACAAAACTGATGCGAAATCTCCAAAATTAGCAAAAGTAAAAAAACGAGAATATCTGGTCATAATAAATCTGATGTAAGTAATTGATTAGAACAATAAAAATTGGGGTATTTTATTTAAAAATTTAAAATTCCTTAACCTAGATAGAAAACTGTAAACTTGGCAACCTTGCAAATAATAATAATTTGACGGTTGCTCTGATAATCCACCGTTCCGTTTTTTTCTACTAATCCTGTATAATCAGTGCCGTATTAACCATTAGGCTGACTAGGCTACAGCCTAGGGCGCCATGAAAAAATAGGCGCCAGACAGGGGTGTTTTTAACAAAGTTTAGGTCGGGTGGGGATTTTTGGTTACTAATTTCTCGGTGAAGAAGGTGATTTGAAATAAAATTGGCGCGAAAAGGAGGGAATGATCTTTTTTCGTCAAATTTTAGTTCGGGTTGTGAAGTGAGGCGCCTGGCACTCAAAATAGGCGCAAGGACCTTTTTTGGTGGAAAATAAGCGCCCCGGGCAACGACGTATGGACCAGGTTTGTTTACGTTTGAGCTGGTGTCATCAATACATTACAGTAAAAGCGCTAAAATGCGGTTTGCCAAATTTAATTTTTCCACTCTAAACTTACTAACCACAAGTAGTTGGATAAGCCTCTATATTAAAGAATTTTGTAATATAACTTTTTAAATGAACAATACATTTTTATCATTTTTAGATATCATAATAAAAAAATATGTTCAAATATTATAAGTTATTATCTTTTTAAAAAAGCAAAATCTTTTCCTAAACGCTTGTGGGTGACGCCCCTTTGCTTTGTCATTTCTGTTGGTTTCTGTCATTTGCCAATTTGGAAAGCCAAAAGTGATCAAATAAAGCTTATAATGCGTTTTTTTGTGTATTTTCTGGTGTTTGTTGGTGATTAGAAAGTGTTTTTAAAGACAATATGGGTAGGCAGTGCTTTGTTTGTAGAAGGGTAGACTTTTCATTTCCGCACCTCACTTTTCACAGGTAAATAGAGACCAACGTCGTTGGGTGCATACTACCGACCAAGGTCAAAAAGTAAGTCCGCCATTTTCATTTCTCGCTTGCCTCACCCCCTTTGCCTATTAGGATTGTTGGCTTAATGCTTATCATAAAATTATGAATGAATCGCTGGGTTCATACGTCGTTGGCTCCGGGAATTCTAGCCTAGGGCGCCTCAAACAGTTAATACGGCCCTG
>JACEGR010011432.1:0-14942 GCA_014170235.1 Listronotus bonariensis | reverse complement strand
CTTATAATGATTTAAGGGTATTCATTTTGTAAGGGCTTATTGTCTTCTTGGTTGGGCTAATCGCAGTCTGAGGGGGGATGGCCCACTCTAATGAAATTTAGGAGATTTTTTGCCAGGGCACAGAACGTTGTTACGAGAATATAAAGATGTGTGTAATCGCTTTGACATCTCCACGAGGACAACATTGTAAGAGATTTGCGTAAAACGGTGGAAGCCTATCCGTATGGGTATAAAGAACAATTTTTATGGAAATCCAACTTTAGACCTGACTGTCGGTTAGAACGTTGTTCCGGCATACCCTTCAAATAAATTTTTATCACATTCTAAAAAGAAGTATGAATATTTATCATGAATACCGTTTCTACGTCTTAACTAAGAATGACCCAACTATATGTCTTTTTGCTATCACAAAAGGTTATTTATCGTTACACGTCAAAAACGGCAATCAATTTCAAAAAGTGGTCCAAATATTTTAAATAATACAACTACATATTTTTTATAGATAACCCATTACCATTACATTTACATCCGCAGTGTCTAGAAGCATTTCTGGGATCTTTAGGGTCTCGCGCAGTAAACAATTAGGTGCTTTTACGAGCATGCGTATATAAAAGCAATGGCCAAATACGAAACTGGGTGACTTTCCCTCACCGTGCTCCTCATACTCCTAACGGGGGACACCCAGATAACGCTTTGATAAATTATGCCCGATAATGCTTTGTTCGGCGCCCGCTCGTGAACATTCGGTGATGACGGGTACCACTCGTACCCCACAAACCCGTTTTTTCGTCCATGAAACGTACCTAGGGGAGGTGATAAGCATTGGCAATCCATCCAAATCAATAATATGTTTAAGAAAATATTTCCAATACTTTTACGTCAAATTACGGTGTTTTTATAAAACATAACCTAAAATAAACATGAAACACAAAACTACATCACTCACCTCTTGACTGTTCAACTTGGTCGCCTCCGTAGCATCGCCACCTCCCGCAGGATCTTTTTCCTGATCCATATCCTAAAAAAAAGAATAAACCACCTTAAAAACATATATTTTAAATTTTTAACCTAGCAACAGAGAACTTAATTCAAATTATTTATATTTTATAAATAAATAATAGACACACCTCAAGAGATAAGGATTCATATCATACAGATAATGTTAGTTGCAAATAAAATCCCGCAAGAATTTATTTTTTTAACGATTTTTCAAAACAAAAATGTAGAGCATTGGTCCAAAAAGTCTGGTTAGTTCGTAGGGGAGCCCACGATGCTAAATGGGGATTTACTCGAGCGTCATAGCATTGGGTTGCAAAGCTTAGATGATAAGAAGAGAAAAATGTTATATAATGTATATCTTTTCATTGGTGGGGAAAGCGGCTATTGATTTTTAAATATGTCAAAAAAGTACTGGTATTATTTCGGCTTGTGTAATCGTTCAGATCGTATAGGATTATATATTTTTCATTATCGTTGAATTATTTTCTTCAAAATAAAAATAAAAAATAGCCAAGCTCGAGAATGTCAAAATTACGTTTTTTTACAACTTTTGTAGCCCTCCGCTTTTTTTACCTAACTCTCAACTTGTCAGATTAGGCTATACATTATTTAACATGTAATTAATTTACCCTATTTTAATCTGACGCGCTCTAAAATTTCTGATGGATATATTTTTGTTTTTTACAATCGGCCCTGTATATGGGACTCATATTTGGTGGAGGTCTTTCACCGGGTACAAGGTATCCTCTGTTATATTAATCTGCCGCGCTGTAGTAAATTGCAATAATCCCCGCCATCCCCCCTCGGGTTCCCCTACTATTAGGAGACTTTCTCTTCATTCGTTTTTGCCAACATTATCAAACAAAGAATGAACACATTCTAAATGAAAGTGAAATATGATTTTTCTTTTTCTTTTAAAGTGTGGATTTTCAAAAAAAATGGTTTTAATATTAATAAACTGTTCTGCGTTCTCTGTATATTTTACTTTAAGTTAAACACAACTAAAATCAATTTTAATACGAAATCAATCTTTCAATAAAAATTCATTTTTTTAAGGCAACTTTACTAAAAATATTTACCTAAAAATCTCCATTAAAATCGAGAACAAAATAAAATTGATTTAATAAATAAAAACACATGTCTTCCTAAAAAAAACTTAAAAGAACTAAAGAACTTGTAAAATCGCGTCGCACTACTACATTAATATGGATCGACAAAGCATTTACTTAAATAATTCAAATAAATTTAGCGACTTTACATATTATTACAGCTACAATTGCAAGGCCAAACACGGTAAGTGATAACGGAATTATTTTATAAAATCAAGTACCAGATCAAGTTGGAAAAAATCATAATTTACAAGGTGTGATTGTACAAATGATTTAAGAAAAAACTTTCTATTAAAGATCTACTAGTTTTTAAATATACACGGTGTTCGTAATGTTGAGGTCATAAATGAATGGGGGATAAAGTAAGCAAATATAATGTTAGTACTTCTTATAAAAAAAGTTCTATCGCGCTTTGTTCAGGAGATATGAGCTTAAGTTAAAATAAAACAACTTATATTAATTATAACTTTAAAACTGTTGCCACAGTAGCCGGAATTATACAGGGTTAGTTTTTTTTTCGTTTTATGTATGCATTTTTGACACAGGTAACGTATTTGACATTTTGCTTTGACCTTTTAATTCCATTATCTTTTCTTTTTCTATAAAAAAGGTATACCTTATTTAAATCAATATTTTGTACTGTTTTCAAAATTATTTAAAATGATGCTTTTGAGCCTCTTAAACTTTATAATACAGATAAAGGCTGTAGGCGCCGCGCTTGTGGCTGCTCCAGTGGGGTCGGCCTTGTCTATCACCGAAGTTAAGCAGTGAGGAGCGCGGCCATAGCTTGGATGGGTGACCGCGCACGCGGTGTTCTGCTCGGGGGTGAACGAACGGACCGAGCAGCAACCATCCAAGTTATGGAATGAATGGTTTGGTGTGAATAAGGAGTAGGGGTCAAGGTACAATAAGCCTTAAGGCTGCAAGGCAGGACAATGTGGGTGGTAAATTATATAAATAGTATTTAATAAACAGAAAAAAATTAGCTGGTTAGTAGTTATTTTTCACGACATCATTAACCACACATGTTGGTGGTACGGGAAACCTTACATTTTATAGGACATTTTTTTTTTCGGTTTATTTAGATAATTATCTTAAATATTCCACACCACTGTTTTTTGACCAATCAAATGTGTAGTTTTGGTTGCATTACCATGACAACACAAGTATTATTTGGAAATTTTTTTCTCCTGCCTGGGGTACCCTGGAGCGAATTATAGTGGAAATTTTTTGACATAATCATTAAATTTGTTTTAACGTCAGGTCTGTCATTCACATACATAATTAAAGAAAATGATATTTTGTACCAGTTGTAGTATTTCAGACGTAATATATTATGAAATAATGTAAGGTTTTAAGTACCTAATTGACAATTTTATACAACTACAGTTAGTAATATAGGACTGAAGTCTAAAGTAGTAGACATAAGTGATGAGCAAATGAAAGCAAGGTATAGGTCTAAAAAAATAAAAAATAAACTATTTTTCCCAACAATCCCAGCTGTAATAATATAAGTGATATATATTATGGAAAAATAAACAGTGATAAGCTCTAAAGAACATATATTTGCAACTAAAATTATTGGTAAAATGGAAAATAAATATTGTATGGTAAAATTTTAGAGCTCGTTTTAAAGTTACATACAATAAATTTAAAACCATATTATTTAAAACAAACTTGGTGTAAAACTTTCTTACCGAATACCACACATGCTTAAATTATTCCGGGAAGTTTTCTTTCAGCCTCGTATATTTTAAGAAAATACTAAATAATTTTTACAATATTCGTGACCTTGAGAAAATTTACGGAAATAAACTTAGCACTAGTGGTATTATAAGTGAAAATTACCAGAGAAAATCCCTGTTTGTAATAAATTTTTTATATCTGTCAAATAAACACACTTAATTACTGCTACTCCTGTAAGCTACCACCAACGAAAATTGTTGTAAGAAAAAAGATGGGCGTCTCGTCAAAATAAAGCTACTCACAAAATTAGCTCGTTAGTAACGACTTGGACAAATGGTCCAGGGATCCCTAACTATATGTTTTTTTATAACATTAGGTCGTCGTTTTTCCTGTCACAGAAAAAAATGTTGTATTATGACGGGAAAATTTTTAGATTGTCTCCCTTCGCTTTGCTTTGGGAGACAATACAACCTCAAGCTGAAATCTAGAACTTTTTTCCCTTGTATAACAAATAACTATTTTTTAAAATTGCAGGTGGATATAACACCTTAACGGTACCCCTTTACCTTGTGCCATTTTGATGGTTTTTTTGAGATACAGTAGAATCCGGTTATAACAACGGCCAAGAGACCCGTTGATATTATGTCGTCCTAAACCAACAGACAACTTTTGTTTTAAATAATGTATTTATTAATATTTAGGTTACCAGCAGTGACCACATATGTACGTCTATACAGGGTGTTCCGAAGTTCATGCATCAAATTTCAATGGCCTATTCTATGTCGAAAATAAGCCCTAGTTTTCTATATAAACTTATGGTCAGAAACGCTTCCTTTTAGAGATACAGGGTATTCAAATTCTAAGAAAAAACAAATCATAATTTTTAAACCGCTCTGGATATTAAAATAGTATTTGGTATATTGCCTAACAAAAGCAAGATATATCTTTTTATGTAAAATAGTTTTTAAAAATTACCAGTAACGCCCGTATCATATTGTATGGACTATTTTTAGGAAAAAATGGCGCGCCACTGCTTTTTCCTAAAATAAAAATTAATTTTAAAATTCCCATTGAATTTGGAACAGATTTGATATCTTAACATTTTCCCGAATAATGCGTAGTTTTCAAAGAAAAAAATAAAAACTACTTTAATGCATGACGAATTTGTTAATAAAAACTTCCCAAAAATAATTGAAAATTTTAGTTTTTAAATGTTTAATATTTTTGTCAATATTTTCTCAAATTCTTTATGCAATAAAGTGGTTTTTATTACTATGGGAAAGTCAAGAGATTAAATTTGTTTCAAATTCAATGGGTATTTTAAAAATAATTTTTATTTTAGGAAATGGCAGTGGTGTACTATTTCTTTCTTGAAAAATAGCCCATGAAAATATGGTACCGACGTAACTGGTAATTTTTTAAAAATATTTTACATAGAAAGAAATGTCTTTTGCTGCTGTTAAGCAATGTATCAAATACCAATTAAATATCTAGAGCGGATTAAAAATTATGTTTTTTTTCTTCGAATTTTAACACCCTGTATCTCTAAAAGGAAGCGTTACCGGACATATGTTTATATAGGAAACTAAGGCTTATTTTTCGGCGTAGAATATGCCATTGAAATTTGATGCATGAATTTCGGAACACCGTATAATTTATTGTAACTAATCATCGACGCAGGGCAAAGTCTGTTATTTTTATTTATTTTTTTGGTTTTTTATCTACAGTAAGAAGTACAAACTGCAATATGCAAACAAAACATAATAATTTTTACGATGTTATGTTTAAAATTAGAATGCCAAACACATTTAGCACTTCTGCAGCTTTTAGAGCTTTAGATAAGCTTGGAGTGATACAATTTTCTCTCAGGCTGTTGTCATTATTATCGTCGCTATCCTAACTGTTGACGATAAAATTTTGTAGAAAATTTTCTTTAATCGGCTCCTCACACTTTGCGAGATCATCATCAATAGCAAATTATCGTTCAAGTTCTTCATCTCTTTACCTATGGGCAGTCCTTACGTTTGTGGTTGTAACCGGACCCTTATGTGTGAAATTCGGTCGTGAAAAGCGGTCCGTTGTTGTAAGCGGAGTCGTAATAAACGAATATCCTTTCACATAAGCTTATACTAAAACCAAACATACGCCTATACTTACGTCGCTATAGACGGTTGGTTGCTATATGCGAAGTAGAACTAAACAGACTACACTGTAACTAAAAGAATTTGATAATTACCTCAACATTATCAAACGAAACGACGCCTGTAGACCTCCTCTTGGGCCGCCTTCTTCTCTGAATGGCCGCCTGTGTCGCTAACGTCGCCTGCGCGTTTCTAACGTCATTTTCTTTATCTTGCTCTGGAAAAAAGACATTGTGTTTTTAAAATGGCCTTCTAAACCACCAAATTTTAACTTCATTAACTTTATACATGTGAAAATAATGGGACAGTTCCTATAATTTTTTTCCTAAAGCCCCTCTTCACCGAAATATGTGCTCTTAAAAGACTTCCCTGAAAATCGTTTTTTCTTGAATAATAGTACTTGGTATAATGATAATAAGAAAACATTTTTTATGAACTTGTCACATTATTTTTATGTGTTCTATATGAATCCGAGAAATTACCCACATATTCTTGGACACACTGTATGTGAAAACCTAGCCGGACGAGACACAAAGACGGAAATAAAATATCATCTAGCCGATCACCCGATTTCAGTCACATTTAGGTTCCATTCTATTATATTGTTTATTATGATAGAAATATTAAATTTTCATAGAAAAGAAATATTGCAATGTCTAACCTTACCTTTTTCTTCTAAAGATTTAGGCCTTCTTAAAGGTATTGTCACAGTGGTATCTGCAGTGTCGATGGGGGCCGAAGAAGGCCTGATAGTGGCGGCAGGGTTCAGTCGTCTAACATAAGATGGCGTACTAGGCGTTTCGGGTTTAGTGGCATCTTCCAGTTTGAACTGTTTGGACAAAAAAAAGTTATATTATATGCTTAAAATAGCTTTTTTTGTAGGGAAGATCGGATCAAATGTATTTTTTTGTCTGTTTAATTCTGTAATATCAAACCTATTGATGGTAGTTTATTGGGTACACGACAAAATGCTAAAAATGCGACCAAGACCGAAGCGGTCTCATTTTAAGTATTTTGTCGTGTACCTAATAAAGTACCATCAAATAAATAAATCCGCATAACAAATATAGAACATATCTTCAATTATTATACAAATCGGGTTTCATCTTTTAAAGTGTGGGTGACATTTTTACATTTTGAAACAGTATGCATGCTTTACTATCAATAGGAGACCTTTTCATGAAATTTTGTCTAATGCAACTATTTTCGAAAACTAATATTTAACATTTTGGTTATAATATTAAAAATATTTCCGCAATAAAACAATATTTTATAGTATAAGTATTGTATAGAATTGTAGAAAGACAAAAAAACACAAAATCAACATTTTTTAGGTAGTTGTTGAAGCAAAAAGAAAAATTATTGTAAAAATTTATCAGTTACACTATATCTTTATTCGCAAAAATATAACCTACTTATTACAACTTTATACTATATTCTATATTAAGTATTTCTAAAAAAATATCAATAGAAATTTTAAACCTTCGTTAAACAAGTTCTCCTTTTAAAAATATTTTTATATGCCTTAAAAAATTCCTTTTAGATAGAATGTATGTGCATCTTGTATAAAACACTAAAGTTGCGAAATAAAGCGGCATAAGGTCTCGGCTTCAATACCAAGCGTAAGCGGCGAGCCGAGTGTCAAATCCCTATACTGATGGCTGGGACTGGCTACGATATTTTGTAGTAAGCGGCGTTTTGAAACTAGTTTACATAGATTAAAAACGCTTCGCTAAATATAATTGTTCAGTTCAAGCGTCAAGCGGCAGGGCTTTTTTCTCACGTATATCGCAGCCGCCTGATTTAAAAATACAAATTCTTTTATACTAACATAAAGATCAAAGGCACCGCTCTCACATTCTCCGCGCTCCACTCTCCATTCGCCTTGGTATCGTAGCCGTAGCCTAACATTTAGAAAATAAAACACAATTTTGATTTAAACTATTTTTATTTAACATGCAATAAATAAATAAATAAATATGTAAATATAATAAACTGTTTGTATAATAGTGCATTGCGAAAGGAACATTTTGTTAAAAGTGTTAATAAAATTTAGTAGAAAAAGCAAATACGAAATATCTACAAGGTAAAAATATTATTATTGAAAAAGTAGGGAATTATTACAAAAATACAAAATTACTTTTTTTGCATTTGTAAATTCTATAATTTTAAAAGTCTTAAGGTACTTACTCAGTTTAGAATTTACTGTTTAATTTTTAACAGTATTATAAAAAAAATCTTAATTTCCAACTTATTAATAATGGTCAAAAACAAACAATTTGTAAAATGTGAAACTGAACAAGAATATTAATACTTTCCTTTAACACTGTATAATACAGTCGAAAATTACAACTAAAAAATAAATAATAAGTACTAGCTACTTACTTTTATTAGTTAGCTATTCACACAATATGCAACAAAAAAAGCGAATCTACTATATACAAACTACAAACTATTTACAAAAAAAATATACAAACAAAAATAATGAGTCGGAATCGAATCCAGAGCGAGAGAATGAGAAAATTACTGATTGAACTAAATACAGTTTCCCTAAGGTAAGAGTTAAGCTGGGACCACATATGCGGCCTTTGGCGAAAGTTTTTTGCCAATTATAACCACCCTATTTGTTGATACACATATGTGAGAATTTGGCAAATGTTTGCTATTTGTTAAACCTCAACTAATTCGGAAAAATGGTCTGTAACTAAGCATGCAAAGAAAACAAATATTTGCAAATACTCGAAGTCGAAAATTTACACGCATGTGTGTAACGCCGACTACACGTTCGACGATACTGTGGCGCAAGTATTTGTTGTAATATTTGGTAAACCACAACAGCCAACGTGTGGACTAATAGTCCCTGGGCCCGTTATAAAATGGACTTCATGATAAGAACACTTTTATAACCTTTTTAGGGTGGTTCCTTTTGACCAGTCTACCACGACTACTCATACTATAAGGCCCATTTTCACAATATATTGTAACCAAAAAGTAAGGAAAAGACCAATGGTTATCTTAAAAATACAATTTCACAATCCGCGGTTTTCTTGAAAAGTTTTAGTTAACCAGTATTACGTTAACCTAAAGTCGAAATGTGGGTAAACTATTGGTTTATCGGTTTTTGCTTTGGTTAACCTATAAAAAATGTTCATAATGTGTGGTAAAGTATTTTTAATGAAGTAAAATGGATTTTTGGTATAATATAAATATTGGTAGTGATAAAGAAGTCAGAAAACCAAGATTATTTTGTCCCAATGTGGATTATTTTGTAGAATATAAAGATTTTTTTCCATCATAGCGTTTAGAATTCGCACTCCTTCAGGTGTATGGAAATAAATAATCAGTATTATTAAGGGGGAGTAAGGTATTTAATTTACAACTCACGTTTTCAAAGTCGGTGCCCCTGATAACTCCAAAACTACTGCACCGATCCTTTTGAAATTTTAAACACTATTTCTGTACATCATTTACGAGGTAACGCTGTCGAGTTTTTTTTTAAGCGCATTGGTTTAAGGTGGGGGTAAGGTATTCAATTCACAACTCACGTTTTCAAAGTCGGTGCCCCTGATAACTCCAAAACTACTGCACCGATCCTTTGAAATTTTAAACACTATTTCTGCACATCATTTACGAGGTAACGCTGTCGAGTTTTTTTTTCATAATTTTGATTTTGCAATAACAAATTAGCCGATTTTTTCCCACAAAATTGTGTTTTTCACTTCAAAGTGTTCGAAAAAATGAAAAAATTTGGAAAACAAAAACTCGACAGCGTTACCTGGGGAAAACTATTATCTAACGTATAAACTTTGATTTTTTGATTTCGGATGATCCAGCACCAAGTTATGAGGGGCACCGCAATTCAACTTTTTTCGAGACACGTCCGAACAATTGCTGCCATTGCCGTATTTTTTAATATTTTTTTGTAAAATTTGATGAAACATTCTTCGAATGTCATACTTTAATGTACTATTGGTTGAGTAAATAAATTTTAACTGTGTCGTCAGAAAAAAATCACGAAAACATGGCTTTTTTGTACGATTTGACCTTAGCCCCCTTTAAATTAAACAGGTATTTCCGTAAAAATTTCAAAATTAGGGCCAATCTTCATTTTTATTTTAATATTTGCAAACAACTTAAAACGCAACCGTAAACACTGTAGGCATAAACTTAAACTACACTTTTAAAATCAAAACGGGGTTTTCGCACCCCAAAATTACTCCGGTTGCAAGGATACCAAGTAGGTATTTTTACCATCCTACTAAAATAAATACTAACCTATAGTTACAAATAACAAAAATGTTACTAATGTCACTCTTTAAGTTAACTAATACTTAACCAAAAGGTTTTGGTTTGGTTACCAAAAAGGTAACTAGACTTTGTGAAAATGGACCTAAGAATAGTTTTACCTGAAAAACCTGGCTGCCACAGGTCACAGGTCATTTTTTGTTAAAGTCAAGAATTTTAAAAATACATTTATTAATTTTTGGGTTCAAAAATAAATATATCATATCATTTTTAGCATATAATATAATTTGAAGCCGTTCTTCTCATAAAAACCTCATTATAAAACTACTTCAAAAATTAATAAACTTGTAGAATTCTTGACTTTAACAAATAAGTACCTGTGACCTGTGACAGCCAGGTTTTTTCAGGTGAAACTATACTTATAGAATAATGCAGTTTTTAATCAATTGCATCAAAACAGCAGGAAATAAACCCAGCAACCCCTATATCACCGAATTCCTTGTGAAAATATCTATCCACTGATATACAAATATATGAGGTATTTATATATAAATATATTTAAAAAATACGTCACTCGTGCTGTAACTCTTATGTTTTTGTTTCAAATGTTTTTCTGAAATAATTATTAAAATCTACGAAAAAAATACACGAAATGGCTATATTAGTTTTTTAAAAAGTTCAGGGAAGTTTAAAAATAAGGCCCGCTTTACTTTAAAATGAATAACCCTGTACCTTAAAGTAAGTTATCACTTATCCCATTCTCTGGCTGCGAATTGACCCATGAACTCTATAGCAAAATATTTTTTATTGTAAAGTAAAAAATTATAAGCAGGAAAAACAAAAGGTTCTGCATAGGATGGCAAACAAAGTAGAAGCTAAAAGTGAGGAAGACTACAGCGCCGTAGTACATCGGCCTCTGCAAAAAATAATTTTGTAAATTATATTAAGCAAAATGTTCAAGTTACTGAAAAAGTTTCAGGAATAAGAGTATCGTCAGTTACGAACAAAGAGAGAATCTAGCATTTTATATTATTCGTAGTAAGAATGTTTATGTGAATGTACAGACGGACCACCAATGGGGTTTAAGAGAGAACAAATTGATAAAAAAATCGTTTTCTAAAAAAAGTAGCACTTGATAAAAAATTTTGCCTGTAAAAAATATGATTAACTCAAAAGAATATGTTGATTTTGCATAAAGGGTTTGTAAAAACATTTTTTTCCATAACGAGATTTTTTTTACATTTTATTTCTGTTGACATGTACTAAATTGTTACGTTTTATAAAGTTACCTTATTTCTGCGGGAAAAAAGTATTTTTTTTCAGAATATACATACACGTAAGTGAAGGTATTTGTTTAATCTTAGAAATAATATTACACAAAACTTACATTTACTTTTTTATAGTTTTCTTTGACCTTTGCCTTTTATGTTTTTTAAATTATCACCTTTTAGACGAAGGATCTTGGGGATATGGTCGGCAGTTGATAAAAGTAAAAAATTAAAAGGCAATTTTTATTTTTGTCATAACGACGTTTCGGCCTGGGTGGGCCTTCATGAGGTACATTTTTAAAGTTGACAAACAAACTAAGATCTTAAAACAAGGGATTTTCATTTTAAAGACACATTAAATTAAAGAATCGGGTGTCGTCGTTAAAATATAAAACACTTATTTACATATATATAAAAAAATAACAAACTAAATATTTAAACCACCAAAATGATTTTCTTTTAACTATTTAATAATATTTATATGTGAATATGTGTTTTATATGTTAATTGTTCGCATTTAACATATCAAACACTTATTCACATATAAATATTATTAAATAAAAAAATAAATCTGTCGTGGTGGTTTAAATATTTAGTTTGTTATAGATTTGTGTTTTATGTGAATAAGTGTTTTATATGTTAAATGATTCGACAACCGATTGTCAATGTGCCTTTAAAAGGAAAACCCCTTGTTTTAAGATCTTAGTTTGTTTGTCAACTTTAAAAATGTTCCTGATGAAGGCCCACTTAGGCGGAAACGTCGTAATGACAAAATAATAATATAGAAATTGTCTCTTAACTTTTTACTTTTATTAACTGCCGGTGATATCCCCAAGAAAAAATCATTCCTCCGAAAGGAAATAATTTAAAAAACTTACATTTTTTTATATAAAAATAACTACTAGACAACCACACAAAGTTTCAAATTTTTAATTTTAATCCAATAAATTTCAGAATTACGCTTACAGATATTTAATAATTACTTTAAAGGTTTCCATAGCAACGCAAGTCTAATTATCGTTTTACATACAAGAGCTTACTTATTTAAAACTACAAATTTTATATCATAAAGTTGTTTTTCTCATCACAGAAAAAATTAGTGTATTATACACATTTTTCCCCTGTATAACAAATAAACATTTCTCAAGGGTAATTTTTTTTATTTATGAGCAAAATGTTAATATATAGATTTTTATGTAATTAGCATTAGCGACATTCTTAATACCGGGTTATACACGGTCATGCAAACCTGAAACGAACTTGCATGAAAGCAAATGTCAAATGAAGGTTTTGATACACACGATTCAGATGTACCCGTCAGTTCAGCGTCAGTTTTGGCAGCTGGTGGTGTGATCAACTTGAACATAAGCGTAATTCAGCGAAAAGATGTTTTTATTTTTGTCAATGTATTCATAACTTTTAACTTTTCAAAAGCATGGATAACCTTGGTACCAATCTATAAAATCACGCAATACATCTTCCTGGTGCCAAAGAGCCATTTTTTTAACTGAAAACCAACAATATAACTCCGTAAACGATGTTCCTAAACTGAAACTTTAACTGACGCGTCCTACACATGCACAACTTTGCACGACGAGCGCCACCTAAAATCAAACTCGGACATCGAGTCGCATGCCAAGCCAGATGTGGCAGTTTTTCACTGTAAAGGGTAAAAGGTCATTGTTTTTAATACACACGATCAAATTTGCGCGCAAGCTTTGGTTTTTTTGACAGATGTGACAGTTATGCATGACCGTGTATACCCCGGTAATAACTTTATTTGTTTTACAGGGGTATCAAAATTTTCAATAAACTGATTTTGGAGTTATGAGAAATTAATTATTTTAAATTTAATATAAAATAACGTAAAAAAAAAATCACAACAAATAATAATTTAATAATTGGCTATTTAAACCTAATCCCCACTTCAAACAACATTTTCTTTTTGTAAATAATATTTTTTTACAAGCAAAAAATTTTTTAGAAAAAATAACTTTTCCTTAAAAAAGTTCTTTTTTAATCCATTTGTCCTCTTGTACATCCTATCCGTGGTAGTGTATATATTAAGAAAATCGCAAAACCTTTTCAGTAGCCCTGGCGATAAAACAAAAAAAACAGCAAAGCCAAAAGTAATGTTACATACCTACAGGTACAGATGCGTCCACAATGGCAACAATATAAACTATCACTAAATCTGGCATCACTGATAAAATATTTTTCTTGCGTCCACACTAACAACGATTAAGTTAAGCGGCGTAAAAAATGGGGTGCACAGCACATGTTTGAATTAAAACCATATCTGATAGGATAGTCAAATACATTCTACAGGGTGGGCCATAACTGTATTAACAGTTTCAATATCCAATAAAACAAATATTACTTACACATATTTATATTAATATAACTTACATACATTATTTATTGATAATATTTTAAACTACAAATAATAAAATATTTTATGACCTAAAAATTATGTTTCAAGTGACGTCTCTTACGTTGCTGACATTCTTAATCCGGCGTTGCATATTTTTAAAATTTTGGCGACAAATTGCTCGTGGAATGGCCTTTATTGACAATTTTGGTCAGTGGACAATCCCCGACAGAAACATCAACGTCCTCTTTATTCTTCCAAACTTTTTGTGTGGACTGCAATATCAGCAAGTGGAATATCATGTAACCGCGACAATAAGTTCGAATCGTTTTATAACTATCTGGTAAAGACATTTTATAAAATCTACCCAGGGGAATCAAAGTATCTGCAAAAAATAAACGATCACTGGGCTATATGTGCAAATACACTAACAGCAATGAAGTGAGACAGTTATACAAAAAATACAGAAAAACGTTTAGAACCGTAGTAAAAAAAGCTAAAAGTGTTTATTTCAGGATTCAAAATTCAAAGTCATCTACCAGAGAAACATGGAGCATAGTAAACGAAATGGTAGAAAGAAGAAAAAACCGAAAGACCCAATAAGATTAAAAATAGGAGACTCTACGATCGACAAACCAACAGAAGTTGCGAATGAATTAAATAGATACTTTCAAATTCAAATTCAAATTCAAATATTTATTGATGAATGCCCATACAGGTTGTATTTTCACAAGTCAAAAGTTAAAAAGAGTTAATACAAGTTTAAAATAAGATAACAATCTAAAAAGAAAAAACATTACATTTTTAAAAAACAAACATACTTTTAAAATCATTACAAATTATGAGTAATTATTAGATACAAAAACAATAAAACACAAACATATTTTTAAAATTATTAGACTTTTTGAGAACACTAAAATTACACATACTCACTACAATATAGACCTAATTTGACAGGCAAATGCTTCTCTGGGATTATCTAAAAGAGCTCAACATGTATTCGCTCTCGCTATAAAATGCTTTGTTTTTAAGATATAGTTTAATCTCAGTCTCAAAAGCCCTAATGTCAAGGTTCCTAATTTCCTGAGGTAGTACATTAAAAAATTTAATACCATAGTGGTTC
>JACEGR010011431.1:0-14942 GCA_014170235.1 Listronotus bonariensis | reverse complement strand
CTATATTTTATGACGGTTTTAGATTCTACATAAAAAAATAATTTAAGTTTGTTTAGTACCAAGTGTCTAATTTTATTCGTTTTTGTGATATTTGATTTTTTTTCAAAATGCAGAGGTGCAATTAAATTAATTTTATTTTAACAATATAAACTCCTTAAACTTTAAAATTTGTTACAAGATTAGGAAAAGTCTGTGTCATCATACGTAGGTCATATCGAGATCATAGATTATACAGGGTGATCAAAAAATAATTTCAATTTTTAGAAAGTCAAATTGCAATATCTCTCTTATTTTAAATGTTGGACACCCTGTATTTTTACACCACATGATGACAAACCAAATGCTCTTTCAAATGGTGTATAGGTTGCCTATACCTATCTTTTATACTTTTAAGTAAATTCCGTTTTAACATATTTTTATTCCAAATGTCTATTTAAATGTAAGTAGGCTGTGATATAGCTATGCCTATTTACTAAGCCGTTATTGCAAAATGTAAATTTGTTGGAAAAAAGCACAAAATTAAAAGGATTTTTGTATTATCTGCCACTATTTTTAAAATTCACAGAAAAAAATTCATTAGTTGCTTATAATGCTAGCTTCCAATAACACTTATTTCAGCTGAATGTGGTAATGATAAAACTTGTGTTTTTAAACAATCCTAATAACGCCTCTGGTTCAGTTATGACGACATTCTGTGACCTATAACTCGTTTCTTCCATTATCCAATAATCACTGTGTCAAATTTTTTAAAGCAACTATTAAGGTTATCAGATGGTTTCTCCTGGAATATTTTCAGGATTAACTCTAGACTAAAGTAAACCATTTTTTCACATCCTACCAGTATTATATCATCTTGTTGTTGTAGAAGAAGGGTTTTTATTTAAAATCATTGAAATTTCTTTTAAACTGACTAAAACACTAGTAATCAATAAATGGTCGTTGTTATTTTCTTAAGAAAAATATTAATGGCTGCTATGTCACAGCCAACTTTAATTTAAATAAACATTTGGACTAAAAATTTGTAAAAACAGATTTTACTAAAAAAGCACAAAAGATAGGTATAGGCAACCTATACACCATTTGAAAAGAGTATTTTATTTGTCATCATGTGACGTAAAAAAATACAGGGTGTTCCATTTAAAATAAGAGAGATATGGCTATTTGATTTTCTGAAAAATTGAAATTATTTTTGATCACCCTGTACAATATTTGATCTTGATTTGACCTACGTATGATATGGCAGACTTTTTCTAATCTTGTTACACATTTTAAAGTTTAAAGTGTTAAAGTGTTAAAGTAAAATCAATTTAATTTTACCTCTGCATTTTCAAAAAAATCAAATATCACAAAAACGAGATAAAATTAGACACTTAGTACTATAAACAAACTTGAGTTATTTTTTAAAGTAAAATCTAAAACCGTCATAAAATATAGGGTGTTCCATTTAAAAAATATAACTTTGATACGTCACACTTTTTTGAGACACCCTGTATAGACTAAAATAATTTTATACTGTGGTCTTATCCGACCTGTATATGTTCCAGTATTTACTTTTTTAAAAACCCCATGGTTATCCAGCTACAGACCGTGTCGAATGGTGGGCCACCCTGTATTGTTAAAGTACACGCACTGTTTTTAAAAGCGGAATACAAGAAAATATACAGGGGAACAGTATTCTAAGCATCTGAATTGTGATAGTACAGATAGGGAGATAAACAATTGAATCAAAAGACGAATACATGAACTATCAATAAATGCATAAGTTATAGATTTTAATCAAATCAGTTTTTTAAAATAATACTGTGCAATTTTTTTCCTGAAGGTTTATATTTAGATAAAATAGAATGTCAAGTATCACGCGACAAATCAATATCGATACGAAAATTAGATATATTTATGTATAATTCAAAGTTATCTATTAAGAAATGTAGAAGTGTGTGATTTTATTTAAGTCGCACTTTAAAAAGGTCCAGTTTGGTTTTATGTTTCTATAGTTTTGGAGAAAATTGTGATCATTTTTGTATAAAAACTAAAGAAAATAATGTAATCAAATAAATTTTTTGTGATCTTAAGAGCTGGTAAGGATACTACCTATATGTAGATAATACTAATAAATGTATTTTTTTTTTATCTTTGGACAATCCACGAAGGCTGAAAGCCTAAATACTAACGTACCGTGGATGTCTTAAGCAGGGTAAGAGGAAGTTTGTTAATACGGGACTTAAAAACTTGAAGATTTGGGGGAGAAGGAAAGACCTCCGCTGGCAGTAGGTTCCACAGTCTAGAAAATCTAGGGATAAAAGAACGAACAAAATGGGAAGTTCGGGGCCTCTCCAATTGAACGGTATAGGGATGCATACGCGCGGCACCACGAGTTTCTTTGTTGGGAGCTGCAAGAGGAGGGACTATACTGGATAATTCGTCAGAGCAGAAGCCGTAAAAGTATCTATAAAAGAGGGATAGATAATCCACAGCTCGACAATGGGCAAGAGAAGGAAGTCTTTGAGTAAGTAAAGGATCATTAATAAGACGAACAGCCCTTCTTTGAATGGCATCAAGAATGCTGAGGGTTGTAGGGGATGCCATTCCCCAGACATGAGAACAATATTCCACAGAGGGTCGAATTTGGGACACATACAAAGTGTATAAATTGGAAGGAGAAAATACTTTTTGGCTCGGAAAAGAAATCCAAGCTTTTTTGAAGCCGCGGTGGCTATAGATATAATGTGTTTATGCCAGTTAAGGTTATTTTCAAATGTGACGCCCACAAGGTTAAATGTGTCCCCGCTCTGCAAAACCTGGCCACTCATAAGCAAAGGATGAGTGTTTGATGATTTTTTTCGTGGCAAGGAACATGATTGTGTTTTGGATGCATTAAACTGAACGATATTTTTGGCGCCCCAATCCAATATCAAATTGAGATCCTGTGAAAGAGATATCTGCATCGCCCTGCGTTTGCTTTCCAAGTCGGGTTGAGAGATTGGCTTGGAAACCTGAAAAGTGGAGTGAAGGGTACTATCGTCAGCATAACTAGGAATGGGATTGGTTGTGGAAGAAAGAAGGTCGTTGATGTGAAGAAGAAACAAAGTTGGTGGTCGTACTGAACCCTGAGGCACTCCAGCATTAATTTCCTGAAAGCTTGAAGAGTGACCATCAACAATGACTGATATACGTCGATTAGAAAGATAACTGGAGAGCCAAGAACAGAGTTTAGTTGGAAGACCGTAGGAGGGAAGTTTATTAAGTTTAAGTGCGTCATGCCAGACCTGGTCAAAAGCTTTAGATATATCAAGAGCAACGATCTGGGACTCACCCAGCAACTCAAGAGACCCGTTCCAGTTGTGTGAAACGAAGGAAAGAAGATCTGCTGAAGATCACTTGTGACGAAATCCGTATTGCCTGTCATGTAAAATTTTATGTTTTTCTAAATACTTAAGAATTTGCGAGTTAATGGATTTCTCCATTACTTTACAAAGCATTGAGAGGAGTGAAATGGGTCTATAGTTGGATGGAAGAGATTTAGATCCTTTCTTGGGAATAGGCTGGACACGTGCAGCTCTCCAGCTGTCTGGAAGAATACCCGTGTCATAAGAAATTCGAAAGAGCCTGGTTAAAATAGGTGCAAGTTCAGGAGCACATTTTTTTAAAACGATTTATACTTATTGCCAATAATCTTTTGAAAAGAGGAAATGATATAAGTAAAAAAAAACCCGAAACAACAGCAATCCAACTGTCAAAGATTAAATAAAAATTTAACATTTTTAACGTTTGATTATTCCATATTTAGGTAGATACCGAATAACCTACGGAAACAGATGGTTGTTCCATTAAACAATAAATTAGACTTATCTTTGGAGAGTCAATAAACAGTTTCCACATATTAGGGTTATAAAACAATCCAAAATGTGTGGTGGATATTCTCTAGACTTTTTACGTGAGGCAGGCATATGTATATGAAATAGGATTTTACCGTAATAATGGATATATGGATTAATAAGGAGAAAATAAGTGTTATTTATTTCCTAGCAATCGGGACGAAGAAAAAGAACATATCAAATGATATTTTTTAAATCTCAAAAGTAATTGACAAAGCCAAAATAGTTTTAAAGTGCATATTTACAGTGTAAATTTAATTCGATTATCCGAAGTCAACTTCCGGAATCTAAAAATAAAGTTTTATTTTAAATCGATCGGATTAAATTTGTACAATGTACGAGGACGATTGAATTCCTAGACTAAAATTAAAATTACCTTTTAGGTACATTTAAAACATTATATTTTTTAACCTATCCCCTTTAAAGTTTAGCCTTTTTTCTAGCAAAGTTCTAGAACTTTGTTTCGTCGCGAAAGTAAATTTCTTCTAGTTTTACGGCAAATTAAATTGGTTCATTTGACGTAAACCCGAAAAACCTTTCTTTTCTTCTGAGTTTTTTGGTTTTGGTAATTAAGTTAAAGTTCCACGGAGTCAAGTCAAGTCAGATAATAAAGGTGGACCAGAAACAACAAAAATTTAATTCATCAACTTTAGCCAATGTGGCTACAATGACATAAAATGATGATTTAACAGACCACCCATTCACTTATTTTGTATATTATTAAGTTAAAAATAAATGTTAAAATGGATTTTTAAATTGTTATATACAGAGTGTCCCGCTTTTAGGAATACATCCTTATAAATCAGTTATCAGAGAATTATTGCCAGTTGCCTTATTAAGCTCGGGAATTAATAATACCGGCCTTATTTAAATAGTGCTTGTACCCATAATTTAGAATTATTGCAAATCGTGTTGACAGTGACCTAAAAAAAGGGGAAAAAGTTTTAGTGATTTTTCCTTATTGTTTTGTGTTGTAGGGTTTTGTTTCACACAAATACAGAAATCCATTTAAAAACCAAGGTTTTAAGTATTTTTACTTTTTGATTTTGTGGTCGGCAGGGGTTTGGTTAGACGAACAGTTCCGAACTTAAAATAAGACCAAAATAAGGCACGACCTAAAACCGACAAAAATAAAGCCAGGCACTATCCTTATTAAGGGAGTCCTTATCCCACCATGCATCTGCGCAAGCTCAGATGTCAAAATAAGACCGGTATTATTAGTGCCTGGCCTTATTTTACTGTGCAATATTTCTCTATTACTAGGTATTGGATTATACGCAACATAAAAAGCTTTTTTATTTTGGGAAAATGGATATTAGAGCTTATTTTAGATACCTTTTCTTTTAATATTAGGAATCAGTACCCCAGAAAAAAGTTAAATTTTTAATTTCAAAAATGTCAAAATCTTATTTTAGACATTTTTTCCAAATAATTTATTTTAGCCCTTTCTCCCCAACATCGCACGACAATGTTAATACAAATTATTACTATGCCAAATACTATATTTTTTAGTATACAATTGCCAACAAAATTTAAGCTATTACAAACTCTACTCTGTATAGTAAAAAAAATAGGGTGCTCTCTAAATAAATACTCATATTGCATGAAAATTACCCTTTGTCGTATTTGTCTTGCATAAAAAAAAGGCCCCATATAACATTTTTAGTCGGCGTTGTACATTTAATTTACTGGCATTGCCAACACTCTTTAATGGCAAGGCATTGGCAAAAGGTTTCAAAAAGACGCGAAAGTGGGCAATTGGCCGTTATTAGGCCACGTGTTGCAGATAATGTGATGGCATCCGTCATTAATAAGTTATTGGCAAAAAATGCGTTTAAGATGATGGCATTCATCATTAATAAGTTATTGGCAAAAAGATAACAAAAAGACACGAAAGTGGGCAAATGCAGATACTCCCAAGCAGCAAGCTGACGTCTTATTGACGAAAATTGTCGCATATACTTTTTTTAAAAGCTAAAATGATGGGATATTTTATTTGAAAATTAAAATAGGAAAAACTCCTTACTGCATGCAATTTCCTTACAATGCAAAGTACCATCTCTCGGAACACTGTCCAACTTGAAGATGCAGATTTTTACACTAGCCGAAAATATTTCTTTCAAAGCTAAGTGAGTGAGATCACCTACCGCAGACCGCTCTCGGATTATTTTTGTCTAATGGGTACGGTTTAGACGATAAAAAGCGAAGATATTGCAGAAACGTAGTAGTTTATTGTCCATTACGCCATCTATCGGTATGTCAAAAAAAAATTAAATATATATAATATTTTTTATTAACACGTCTTTAAAACTTTTAATAAGGTTTTAAACAAAATGTTTACAGCTCCTAACAGTCTACTTGAATATCTTGCCTTCTCGACTAGCCATCACCAATTAATCACACAACACACACTTATTAGGTAATGAATACATTTAATTATGTCTATTAAAAAACTCTTTTCTTTAAAAAAGAAACTAAAAAGCTAGAAAACCACGTAGAAAACAAATGCACAAAACGGTCACCTTCGGTAGAAATTAACGTAGCTAATTTTACCATCATTTTATTTTTATTCGCTCCAAAATACATAATAAACATTTTGTTTGACCTAATTTTTATTTTCATGATTTTTAACAATAAAATGTTATGAAAAGGCCATTTCCTTTAAATTATTTAAAAAAACATAAAATAATGTTGTTTAGCTGCCATTATAAATAAAACAGATCAAAAAAATTGCTTTAATGTTAGTTAAATACCAATGTTAATAATATGGTTTAAAAAGTATGAATATGCGTTGAAGGTTTGCCTTCAAAAATCCAATATTTATTTGCCTGCAACAAAAACGCGTGCTTTATTTAATCAGGATTGGTATGCCGCCATTTTTGTATGCTTGCCGGCAATTCGCCTGCATGTAAAATTTATTGGCAATTAAGTGTTTATTTAGGGTTGAATTTTTAATGCGTATAAGATGTTGGCATAATATTGCCACCAATTGCCAATGCTTTACCATCAGTGCCAATATGAAAAATGTACATTGCCGGCAAATAGTGTTTGCTGGGGCCACACACATAACTATCTAATGATTTTGTGGTGTTTTCATGCATAAAATTTGCAATAAATTAAATCTGTTATAATAAAATTAATTAAATTACAATACCGAGCTTTAGACGTGCATTGACACAAATATATTTTATAGAAAACTTGCAAAATCCCATTTATCTGCAATAAATTGCGTGCGGAATCTTGGTTAAAGGATTTATGGAGTAATTCAAGGTTATCCGCAAGTGATTTACAAATTTATGGATTATTGATTAATAATTTCACTGCTTTTCTTTATTAGATTATAGAAATATCACATCGAAGATATTTTTGGCCGATAGCATTAATATTTTATTTATAATACTACAAACATTTCACATACAACTCATTTATACTGTTATTATACAGGATGTCTTTAAAAGGTACGAAAACATTTATACCACAAATAGAGCCGTACGAAGGAGAAGGGCAATGAGGGCAATTGCCCCCCCAGAAGCCCACAAAACACCTTTAAAATATTGGTTATTTACTGAAGGTGGCGCCTACGTAAAGTCCTTTTTTTGTTGCCCCCCACAAAATAACTTTCTGCCTACGGCTCTGACCACAAATTTTGGACGATAAAATACAACGATGTGCAAGGCAAGGTAAAAAAGTCAGAGTCATCTTCAAAACGCAAAGCCATAATTTTCAGACACTTTAATAAAGACTTCTGCTGTACCAATTTGGCAACAACATTTTTAGGTGACTCCCAGATCGTTGCTCTTTATGTATCCAAAGCTTTTGACCAGGTCTGGCATGTCGCACTTCTTAATAAACTTCCCTCCTATGGTCTTTCAACTAAACTCTGTACTTGGCTCTCTAGTTATCTATCTGATCGACGTATATCAGTAATTGTGGACGGCCATTCTTCAAGGTTTCACCAAGTAAATGCTGGAGTCCCTCAGGGCTCAGTTTTGGCACCAACGCTGTTTCTTCTTCACATCAACGACCTTCTCTCGTCCACAACTAATTCCATTCATAGTTTCGCCCACGATAGTACCCTTTACTCCAGTTTTCAGGTTCCTAAACCCATCACTAAACCTGACTTGGAAAAACAAACGCAGAGCGATGCAGATATCTCTTTCGCAGGATCTTAATTTAATATTGGATTGGGGCGCCAAAAATCTCGTCCATTTTATTGCATCCAAAACACAATCATGTTCCTTGTCGCGAAAAGAGTCATCAAATACTCATCCTCTAGTTATGAGCGGCCAAGTTTTACAGAGCAAAGACACATTCAATCTTGTGGGCGTCACATTTGAAAGTAACCTTAACTGGCATAAACACATTGTATCTATAGCCACGGCAATTTCAAAAAGCTTAAATTTCTCTTTCGAGCCAAAAGTATTTTTCCGCTTCTAATTTATACACTTTATATGTGTCCCAAATCCGACCTCCCTTGGAATATTGTTCTCATATCTGGGGCATGGCGTCCCCCACAACCCTAAGCATTCTTGATTCTATTCAAAGAAGAGCTATTCGTCTCATTAATGATCCTTCACTTACAGAAAGGCTTCCCCCACTTGCCCATCGTCGGGCTGTGGAAGATTTATCGCTTTTTTATAGGTACTTCCATGGCTTCTGTTCTGAAGAATTGTCCAGTATAGTTCCTCCACTCACGGTTCCCAACAGAGAAACTCGTAGTTCCGCGCGTATGCATCCCTATACGGTCCAACTGGACAGGCCCCGAACTTCTCACTTTGTTCGTTCTTTTATCCCTAGAGTTTCTAGATTGTGGAACCTGCTGCCCGCGGAGGTCATTCCTTCCCCCCAAATCTTCAAGTATTTAAGTCCCGTGTCAACAAACTCCCTCTTACCTCGTTTAAGACAAACACGGTACGTTAGTATTTAGGCTTTTAGCTTTCGTGGTTTGTCCAAAGATAAAAAAAAAAGAAAAAAATATTTTAAAATATCGATATATCGGAACTCAGATATCGATATTTACCTTCTGGATATATCGATATAACAATATCAACTATTTTCGACATTTGTGGGTTTTAGACAGACTACAGTAAAAAGCACAAGCACGTGTAATTTGATTGGTTTGAAGCGCTATAGACGGTTATGCAAAACTGTCACATTGGGGGTCATGGTTAGTTCTGGCTAATTATTTTTTGACGGGATTCAATCTAGGTTTATATTAATTATAGGATTTTACATGGTTGCCTGTAAAATTATGGTCAAGGCTATATTTAAATTTAAAAAAGAAAAACTCAAAAATTTTAACACACCCTGTATAATGGTAATTTTTTTTTTTTTTGGCCTTATGACATTTCTAATATGCCACTATTTGTTTTTCTATAATTTTATAAATTAAGCCATTGCAAATTGTTTAAATTTAAAATTTTGAAAATTAATTACAATTTTTTGGTACATTCTGAATTATTTCCACATGCAAATTTTATTAACTAGCCTTAGAAAATATTTTAAAAAATGGGGGCTGCCATTATACAATTATACACCTCGACCATAATTTTCTGGGCCACTCTGTAGCAATACCTTTATTTAAATACCACATTTAACATAAAATATTTTTTATCTGGGAAATAGGTTCGTGCAGATATTTTTTTTTATCTTTGGACAATCCACGAAGGCTTAAAGCCTAAATACTAACATACCGTGGGTGTCTGAAGCAGGGTAAGAGGAAGTTTGTTAACACGGGACTTAAAAATATATAATACTTACGTACCGTGGGTGTTTGTTGACACGGGACTTAAATACTAGAAGATTTGGGGGAAAGGAAACACCTCCGCGGGCAGCAGGTTCCACATTCTAGAAACTCTAGGGATAAAAGAACGAACAAAGTGAAAGTTCGGGGTCTGTTCGACCGTACAAGGAAGCATACGCGTGGCACTACGAGTTTCTTTGCTGGGAACCGAGAGTGGAGGAATTATACTTAATAATTCCTCAGAGCAGAAGCCATGGTACCTATAAAAAAGGATAATTCCCACACAGCATGGACGATGGGCAAGAGAGGAAGCCTTTCTGTAAGTAAAGGATCATTAATGAGACGAATAGGCTCTTCTTTGAATGGAATCAAGAATGCTGAGGTTTGTGAGAGACGCCATGCCCCAAATATGAGAACAATATTCCAAGGAAGGTCGGATTTGGGACACATATAAAGTGTATAAATTAGAAGGGAAAAATACTTTTGGCTCGAAAGAGAAATCCAAACTTTTTGAAGCTGCCGTGGCTATAGATACAATGTGTTTATGCCAGTTAAGGTTACTTTCAAATGTGACGCCCACAAGTTTGAAGGTGTCTTTTCTCTGTAAAACTTGGCCGCTTAAAAGTAGAGAATGAGTATTTGATTACTCTTTTCGCGACAAGGAACATGATTGTGTTTCGGATGCAATCGCTTCCCATTCCGATCTTTGACTATCAGAGCCAAATTTTTATCTGGTAACTTTATGTACTTAACACTGTTTTTTCATTTATACATATCTTTTGTCTCTTTCTTCAGAACATTCAAAAAAGTGAAGTCACACCTTGACGGTGGTTGATAAAAACGACATTTGAATAGAAATCATTATGAAACTTATCAGATACATGTTTTGTTTCAGATAATTTAGTACCATGTTTATGGAAAATAAGAAACTCGTGCCACCGGACGGAGGATGGGGGTGGATTGTGGTTATTGGGGTTAGCGCTGTTAATGTAAGTAGTGTTTTTTTATAATTAAATGTAATTATAACCGGAATTACTCATACTAAACTATAATAATTTTTTTATTAAAAAAAAAACAATATGAGACAATTTAAGGAAAATCTTTTTTTTTTTTTTGAAAAACTGTGTATTTTGTATTACAACATATTCTTTTGCGGTATCATCACCCATGAAAAACAACAGGCTGTTCTGGAAGGAATAAGCATCCAGAAACACATAAAATGAACATACTAAAAAATCGTCGGTTTTTGAGATACTGACACCACTGGCGGAGATAATATTTTCAAATCAGCTAGTTAAAATTTTTTACTTTACAATTTTTTTACGTAAAATTTTTAGATGTCTCTAATTATATCAGAAAAAGGTAGATATTTTAGCAATATTTGGGATTTGTTGACAGAATTTGATTAAACTTACGAATAAAGTAGAAACAGAAGATTCGCTTTTCAAAATTCAATTTTATTAGGGGGGCGTAATCCAAAACTTATTTTTTCACAAATTTCAAAATTAAAATTGTCTTCACCAAAGTTGACAAAATTTGATTAAACATACGAATAAAGCAGAAACAGAGGATTCGCTTTTTAAATTTCGATTTTTGGGGGGACGTAATCAAAACTTACTTTTTTCACAAATTCCAAAATTAAAATTGTCTTCACCAAAGTTGACAAAATTTGATTAAACTTACAAATAAAGCAGAAACAGAGGATTCGCTTTTTAAATTTCGATTTTTTTTTTGGGGGAGGGGGACGTAATCAAAAACTTACTTTTTTCACAAATTTCAAAATTAAAATTGTCTTCACCAACTGGCATCTAGTATTAATTTGGTGTGGTTTCATTGTTCCAGTTTTTAGACATAGTAGTTTAAAAATATTATCTACGGCAGTGATAGGCACTTAAAAATTCTTAAAATTATGCTATTGAATCAGATTTTTATTCACACCTACAGAAATCCATTTTTTTAAGATTTTAATTTTAGTTTTGCAGCATTAAATAGCCACTTTTTTGATCAAAGGCCAACATTAAACAAAAAGTTCTCTCTAAAAAATTTACAGTGTGGCCACGAATGGACTTAACTATACCTGTAACTTTTTATTTTATATTTCGAAAAAAAATCGTTAAACTTTTTGCTTCATTTGAATTAGCAGAAGCGTTAATAAGAATCGCCATATGATAACAGGGTGATTCAAAATTGTAAAAAGTCCTAAAATCTCGAAAACCATTGATATTATACTAAGGTAATTTTATATTTTTGAGTTGCTTCACCAGCCTGGGGGACGTAATCAAAAACTTATTTTTTTTCACAAATTTCAAAATTAAAATTGTCTTCACCAACTGGCATCTAGTATTAATTTGGTGTGGTTTCATTGTTCCAGTTTTTAGACATAGTAGTTTAAAAATATCATCTACGGCAGTGATTGGCACTTAAAATTCTTAAAATTATGCTATTGAATCAAATTTTTATTCACACCTACAGAAATCCATTTTTTAAAGATTTTAATTTTAGTTTTGCAGCATTAAATACCTATTTTTTTGATCAAGACCAACATTAAACAAAAAGTTCTCTCTAAAAATTTTATAACAGTGTGGCAACAGATGAGCTTAACCTCGAGCTTAACTATACCTGTAACTTTTTATTTTATATTTCGAAAAAAAAATCGTAAAACTTTTTGCTTCATTTGAATTAGCAGAAGCGTTAATAAGAATCGCCATATAATAACAGGGTGATTCAAAATTGTAAAAAGTCCTAAAATCTCGAAAACCATTGATATTATACTAAGGTAATTTTATGTTTTTTGAGTTGCTTCACCAGCCTTTTTAATATTGTCGTTGACTTTTCAGACAACCAGTATACAGTGGGTCTACGTAAGTTGGCGGCATATGGAAATCTTTTTTATAAATAATTTTACGAAAAAAGTTATTCTTTATAAAAAGTTCTGCATGGTCCAAAACCTAAAATGCAATCATCAGATATCAAATTGTGTCAGTCATGTACGACTGCTCAAGAGTAAAGTACATGTATTTTTGCTAATATTGCAAATTGTTATATGGAAAAGATGTTTAGAAGTAAAAATTATATCCAAATATGCAATGTTAATCATTTCAAAAAAAAAATATATATTTTTAATTTTTTTCTGTGAAAATCGAGATAATTTAGGTTTGTACATTAGTGCATTGTACAATCTTCCTGTTTTAATAACAATTAATTTAAAAGTTCATTTAAAACTGTCCTATAACATTTATAATCATGAAATATAGTGCACCAATGTACAAACCTAAATTTTTACCATTATCGCCAAAAAAAAAAAAAAATATATTAAAAATTTGTTTTTTGAAAATAAACAAAATTGCCTATTTGAAAGTAATTTTGGTAATTTTCTAGAAACCTGCGGCAACTCCGATTTTGACGAAATTTGGTATACGGGAGTTTTTGGGGCGCTCATCATGAATCTGGAAGAATTTTTTGGCGGAAACGTTTCGTTCTTAAGATATTCATCATCAGACTTGAAATTTATACTAATCCTATTTTTACAATACTTCCCCTTCTTCTTGCACACAATTCTTAATTTAAAGCAAAAGTGGCACACAATATTTGATTTTCACCTCTTAAAACCCCGTTTTTTACGTATTTTACATTATTTTTGCATTAAATTGCATAGCTATACTTTAAATCATTTCAATCCCGGTGTGCCATGAAGCCCTATATGTATGTATGGTTGCCGCATTATCAAAGAAAAGCCACGCAATTTAATGCAAAAATAATGTAAAAAACGTAGAAAAACGGGGTTTTAAAAGGTGAAAATCAAATATTGTGTGACATTTTAGCTTTAAATCAAGAATTGTGTGCAAAAGAAGGGAGGGACATGGTAAAATTAGCTTAGTTCAAATTTGAACTTTGATGATGAATATCTCGAAAACAAAACGTTTCCGCCAAAAAAATCTTTCAGATTCGTGATCAGCGCCCCAAAAACCCCCATATACCAAATTTCGTTAAAATCGGAGTTGCCGCAGGTTTCTAGAAAAATACTGTAATTTTTAATTCTAAATATCTTTTTTTTAACAATTTGCGATATTACCAAAAATATAAGTAATTTACTCTTGAGCAAAAATTACATTTTTGGCCAAACCTCGTACATGACTGACACAATTTGATATCTGATGATTGCATTTTAGGTTTTGGACCATGCAGAACTTTTTATAAAGAATAACTTTTTTCGTAAAATTAATAATAATTTATTTCCCATATGCCGCCAACTTACGTAGACACCCTGTATAACAAAATACTTGATATACCCTCGTAGAAAGTCAAATTTCGTAAAAACCTTTATGCGAATTATGTGTTTAAAATTTAATCAGTATATCATCAAGTAGGTTCGTTACCAAATATTAAAAAATATATACAGGGTGTTCTTTTAAAAACTTTCCACTCAAGTTATCTTCGAACCGAGACAAATTTGAGAAAATCGCCGAAACACGTCAAGATATTTATTGAAGGGGAACGTTTTTTACAAAAATTGGACGGCGCCCCTTTAACCCCTTAACCACCAGGGCCACTACCCCAAAATTCTTAAATGAGAAGGCGGGTCAAGTGATACATCAGTTTAAAGCTCCTGACGAGTACTTATTTATATTTTATACCCTAGAATATGAAGTCAATATCTTCACCTATTACAAAATGGCGGTACTTTAATAAAATACCTAATATATTAATAATTACCTAAATACCTGATTTGGATGGCCATATTTCCGAAACTAATAAAGTTAGTTGTACCTAATGTGGTGTTTTCTTAAAGCTCTTTAAAGGTCTTTTCAATAGTGATACTGGTAGTAATATACAGGTTAGAAGAAAAAGGACATATTTTTTATTTAAGAACCCTGTATATTATTTTACCATTAAAAGATCTTTAAATGAGCTTTAGGAAAATACCACATTAAGTACATCTAACTTTATTAGTTTCGGAAATATGACCATCCAAATCAGTATTTAGGTAATTTTCAAAGTACCGCCATTTTGTAATGGGTGAAGATATTGACTTCGTATTCTAGGGTTATAAAGCACTCGTCAGGAGCTTTAAAATGATGTATCACTCGACCCGCCTTCTCATTTAAGAATTTACAGGTGGTGGCCCTGGTGGTTAAGGGTTAAGGAGCGCCAGTCCAATTTTTGTAGAAACGTTCCCCCTCAATAAATATCTTGACGTGTTTCGGCGATTTTCTCAAATCTGTCTCGTTTCGAAGATAACTTGAGTGGAAAGTTTTCAAATGGTCACCCTGTATATATATATATATATATATATATATATATATATATATATATATATATATATA
>JACEGR010011430.1:0-14945 GCA_014170235.1 Listronotus bonariensis | reverse complement strand
TATGGATGGTGGAGGGAGGATAACCATCTGAATGTTTAAAAAGTGTCCGTCGAAAGGAGCAACAGGTGGCGCCACAGTAGCCAGAGGAGATTTTTTTAACCAATGAGCATGAATTATTAGAGTGAGATACAAAATCGGTTTTACTTAGCTTGATCTGTTTATTTATTATTTGTTATTTGAAATTATTTGTTACTTGGGTTTAATTTAAAGATGGCCGCTGCTACAAAATGGCGAAATACATATTTCCACAAGCGCTTTAATATAAAATTATTGGTTAGTAATAGTAAGGCATTACGAAAGGGCTTGTTGGTAGAATAAATCTCATATAAAAAAATTAAAATCCAAGATGGCCGCTGCTACTAAATTGCGAATTACATATTTTTCACAACTACATCTATATAAAATCGTTGGTTAGTTCTGGTAAGTTATAGTGCGGCATTAAATGAACTTAATTAATAAAATGAGAAGTATCAACTAACAACACAACTAAAAACTTGAAAATAAATTATGTAAAACGACTTTTTACTTTAAACGGTTTTATTGTAATAAAAGCTAAAAATAGTCCTAGCTACCAGATCGCACCAACCTTCTCATCAATTTGGGGTACTGATCAGAAAAATAATAAAATCTTTGGGCAATTGACATTTTTATCATAATATTTACTCTGGACACGCTACGCCCAACGGTATTATTATTTCTCTGATCAATACCCCAGATTGATGAGAAGATTGGTGCGATCTAGTAGCTAGGACTTACCGAATTATTTTTTTAGCTTTTAGTACAATAAACCGCTTAACATAAAATGATTTTTTTACATAATTTATTAAGGCTTGAAATTTTAAAATAAATCCACTTTTTATCCTCTGTTATTATACGATGCGAAAACGACTCCATTTTGTACCGAGCGAGCAATCATTTGAGTAATGATGTCTCCGAATCCTCTTTGTTAAGTATAAATTTTGACATATTGGATACAACAGAAACTCGATAATGTACGCCAACACGATGGTGCTGCTGTCAGATATACTAAGTGACATAAAAAACCGAACACCCAGTTTAAATGGTTTTATTTTAATGAAATTTAGTGAATTTATTTATCTTACTGTAAATAACAATTGATAATATTTTCAGCCTTATCAGTTCGACATTCGGTTTTTATACTGTTTTTTTAAATTCACTAACGATCTAAAAATGAATATTGCAGCCGCAGTAAAGATCAAATTTGGCGGATTTTGGTTGTTGACATTCTTTACGATTGGTTACGATGCCTAGAGTACGAAGACCTGTACGATTTCGTCTACTTAGTGAGTTTGATAGGGGCCGTATAGTGGGACTTCGGGAGCTGGACTTTCTTTCCGGGAAATTGCAGTTAGAGTGCAAGAAGTGTAGACACTGTGGTTAGGTGTTGTCAGGCATGGCTTCAAGAAGGCCGTACGCAAAGAGCAAGGCACTGGACGCCGCCGTAGAACAACAGACCGTGAAGATCGCCGCCCAAAGATTATCGGCCTTAAGGGACCGTTTCACCACAACCAAGGTCCGTTACCACAAATGAATGGTTTGCAGAACTACCTTGAGAGCACCCTATTGGCATGCAGAGTATCTACCGACAGACGAGCAGCTGTTCGCCTGTTTTCATACCGGCCACTTTGGGTTCCTCCCTTAACTCGAGAACACCGACGTACCGCCTTGAGTGGTGCAGACAACGGTCACTCTGGGATCAGGAATGGAACAGTATTATCTTTAACGACGAGTCTCGATTTGTTTAGCATGCACGATGGTCGAGCCAGGGGTTAGAAGGCGACGTGGTGAAAGGAGGCAATCCACAGTTTTTGTTGAAAGACATGTTCATCGCTGTTGAGTTATGGTTTGGGGTGCTATAGCATTATGGCTCCAGGTCACCTTTAATCTTCATCAGGTTAACATGAACGCGCAGTGTTATATCCAAGAAGTTCTAGAGACCCCATCTTTTACCCTATCTTCGGCACTCTGGCAAGTCAACTTTCCAACAAGATAATGCCCGACCACATGTTGCAGAGTCACAATAGGCTTCCTTTCAACGTATGATGTCACATTGTTACCATGGCCACCAAGATCTCCCGACTTATCCCCAATTGAGCTACTGTGGGATACTCGGTGGGTTGGAGATTGCTCAATCTGCAACGTCTCCTCAGACTCTAGAAGCACTTCGAGGAGGGAATTGATGGTTAGCCTGGAATGAGAGACCACAGGAGGACATTGACCACCGATCAGAAGCATGCCTAGGCTGCGTTGGAGAATGCGTAACACATCAGGGGTGCATCCACACATGTGTTAAAGGTAAAAGGGCTTTAAACCAATGCAATCATTTTGAAATTTTTATCATTTACTTATTATGCTTCATTAAGTACTTATACAAAATTTTATTAAAATAAAACCATTTAAACTGGGTGTTCGAATTTCTATGTCACTTAGTATATAATTATAGCGCACCAACTCCATTGCCGCACCTTCTTTTGTCATTTTATCCTTGTACACCTGGTAAATTTGATACTTAAAATCAGATCCAAAAACATTTGTTTACAAGATTTTCCATTGGAATAACATTATTACTCCTACGTCTCATCCCCATCCTTTCCATTCGTTTGTTCAAGAAACATTGGACAAATGAAAGTTTTCTGTAAATGTTTACTCGTTCATATGGAAAAAAAGGAAAGGACTCAGTAAGAAGCACTTTCAAATTACATCAAAATCAAACAGGGGGACACCGATAAAGGTCGGGAAAAAACGGAAATTTATTCCGTTTGTTTACATTGCTCAAAAAAAGGATCTTTATTGTGCAAAAAATTATTCAGAGTTTGATCTCTATAAAGATGTTTTGTTAAACTGAAAATGGAGCAATTGAAAATATTAATATTGTTTCATATTGCCAGAGGCCACCTTTCTATAGAGTGGACATTTTGTGTATTTGAAAATTCACTGGTAAGCACAAAATTAAGGGCACTTAATTCTTGAAATTGAAATAGTGCCTTGTACAGCAGAAACAGGACTTTATGATAGTAACTTTATTAAAACATATTTAGGTGGGTTTCTTTTGACGAGTCTACCATGGATATTCATTCATACAGTCATATATGGAAGAGGCTCTTACCAAACTATCAATTTTGACATGTCGGGTCGGATGCGCGAACGCATCCTTTTGTCGGACAATTTTACCACATGCAATTTCACCATTGTGCCAAAATGAATGGCTATAGTCACAGCATAATGGTTAAATCATGTTTGATATCGAACTGGCGGTTTTTTGACTTATTTGGCAATGTTTAAAAATTCATGCAAACATTGTGGTACAGTTCGACCCGAAACATGTCAAAATTGAATCTCATACAGGGTGTTCATTTGAAAACTTTCCACTCAAGTTATCTTCGAAACGAGACAGATTTGAGAAAATCGCCGAAACACGTCAAGATATTTATTGAGGGGGAACGTTTTTAGAAATCTGCGGCAACTCCGATTTTGACAAATTTGGTATTGGCGCCGACTAAAAGAATTTTTTGAGGGAAACGTTTGTTCTTGAGATATTCATCATCAGACTTGAAATTTAAACTAATCCTATTTTTACAATATTCCCCTTGCATACAATTCTTGATTTAAAGCTAAAGTGGCACACAATATTTGATTTTCACCTTTTAAAACCCCATTTTTTACGTATTTTACATTATTTTTGCATTAAATTGCATAGCTATACTTTGAATCATTTCAATCTCAGTATGCCATGAAGCCCTATGTGTATGTATGGTTGCCGCATTATCAAAGAAAAGCCACGCAATTTAATGCAAATATAATGTAAAAACGTAGAAAAACGGGGTTTTAAAAGGTGAAAATCAAATATTTTGTGACACTTTAGCTTTAAATCAAGAATTGTGTGCAAAAAGAAGGGAGAATATAGTAAAATAAGCTTAGTTCAAATTTGAACTTTGATGATGAATATCTCGAGAACGAAACGTTTCCGCCAAAAAATCTTTCAGATTCGTGATCAGCGCCTCAAAATACCTCTGTATACCAAATTTTGTTAAAATCGGAGTTGCCGCTAGAAACCTGCGGCAACTCCGATTTTAACGAGAAATTTGGTATGCGGGGTTTGGGGCGCTGATGCGAATCTGAATGATTTTTGGCGGAAACGTTTCGTTCTCGAGATATTCATCATCAAAGTTCAAATTTGAACCTAAGCTTATTTTCACTATATTTCCCCTTCTTTTTGCACACAATTCTGCGATTTAAAGCTAAAGTGTCACACAAATGTTTGATTTTCACCTTTTAAAACCCCGTTTTTCTACGTTTTTACATTATTTTTGCATTAAATTGCGTGGCTTTTCTTTGATAATGCGGCAACCATACCATACACATAGAGGCTTCATGGCACACTGGGATTGGAAATGATTCAAAGTATAGCTATGCAATTTAATGCAAAATAATGTAAAATACGTAAAAAAGAGGGTTTTAAGAGGTGAAAATCAAATCTTGTGGACCACTTTAGCTTTAGAATTAAGATGTGTGCAAAGAAGGGAGATATTGTAAAAATAGGATTAATTGAAGTGTCAAACTCCTTAATAAGTTTTTACATTAATATGTAAAATTATTGTATAATTTAAAACCAAAAGAAACCTAGTTAATAAAAATGCACCTACATATTTTAAAAAAGTTAAATCTTGAAAAACTTAAGACAAAACAACAAATTACCCTGTTACAATTAAATAAGAAAATACCGAATGTAAACATTACCATCCAAACAAAGTTAGGTTAGAAAGCACATGTTTTATGTTTTGGCTAAACTCACCTGATTCCGGACGTTAATAATTAATTGCCCGTGTCCCAAGGTGATAAGAAATAACCACAGAACCGTTAAAAGTCTGTAATTTTACAACGTTTTCCCGGGATAAAGTGTGTTTTTAGTCCCATCTTAGGGACAAATCACGAAAAATTCGTAATTTTCTGACAGATTGTAAACAAACGAATGTCCCACGGCCTGCCGCGACGAAGGAAGGCGATACAATGCGGTTTGATAGGCAACACACTCGTCTCTTTCGGTGCGAAATGTTGCGCATCTACGACGTTGCCAAGTTGATCAAAAAGTTTAAAGAAAGATAATTCTTTTAAAGAAAAAACGCTGAAAAATGACTCCAAAATATATAGGAATTAGGGAAAAGAGATGTGAGAAAGTCCACAAAAGTAAAGCTAATCAGTGCTTATCCTTTTATTAGCTTGGGTTGTAATCTATCTATCTATCTATCTATCTATGTAACGGAATCTTTGAGCCTAATTTTTACCAACTTCCAGCGATTCAATTTCTTTGAAACTTTGCACACGTATCAAGGACCGATGACAATGCAATAATTTAAAAACAGTATCCCGTTATCCTGATTAGGACCGCCAGGATAAATAAATTCCTTTACAGATCCTCTGTGTCTCTTGACAAAATGGCGAAGGAATTTTTTAGTGAATAAACTGGAGCATTTATTTTTAAAAACTAATTGATATATCGAACTAAAAAATGAAAAATAAATAATAGTTTAAAAAACTAAAAAAAAACACGCTTTTATATGCAACCGAACTAAAAATTAGAAAATAATTTTTTCATTACAAAGAGTTTGTCACTTCAGAATAAAAGCGTGGGGTGCTTAATATATTAAAATGTTATAATTATTCTATTTGCAAATATCTATGAGGGGAAAAGTTATGAAAAAATAGTAAAATGCACCCCACGCTTTTACTCTGAAGTGACAAACTCTTTGTAATGAAAAATTATTTTCCTTTCTAGTTGTAATAGAATTTTTATGATCGGTTCAGTTTTCCGAAGATTAGTCCCTACAAACAAACAAACAAAGTTACAAACTTTACCTCTTTATAATATTAGTAAAGATAAGAAGCAAGCTTTTACTCTTAGGAGAAGCTATTACACAGCCAAAAACCTAACTTGAAATAAAATACCATATCAGATTGCTACTTTTTCCTTGACTCCTTAAATCTACCTATGTTTGGCAACATCACATTGCGGCTCTATTCTTTCGACCATGTGGCGCCTGTCGATTCAGTGAGCTTGCGTTACACGTCGGAGACTAATTCGAACAGCGGGAAGCGACATAAATTTATAATTATCTCTCCCGCATTTCCGCATTTATTTCGACAAATTTTTTCGTTTCAAAGGGCCGAAAGAGTTTTTTTGATAACGCCGACAACAATGACAATGAAATTCGCATCTTCGTTGGTTTCAGTATTTTTGGCCAAGAGCTGTCACTGTAAAGCAGTTAAGTTGTATCGAAAGTTTACTTTTGGTGTGAGGTGGTTTTAAATGGCCGAGGCGAAGCCGAGGCTATTTAAAACCTCAGGCTATGAAATTTCGCATCGTGTAATGTATTATATTTTTCTGCTACTGTTCTATGTATCGCATAATTTAATAATCATTAACATCATGTTTTAATAGAAATATCAGAGATTTTGAAATTTTACCTGTTAAAAATTAATCCATAGCAACACATTTATTGTTGACATTGTCTGTCATCAGCACTTGTCAGATATTGAATTATTGTTAATTTAGTATAAATCCATTCCCATTTTAAAATGTTAAATGAATATGAAAATGGCATCCAAAAGGCAGCTGACCTTGCGTGTGCCTCACTTCTGCCAGACAAATCTAAAGAGAGGTACCATCAAACATATAAATCGTTTTCTGAATGGCTTGCTACAAAAAATGTGGGGCGGATTGACGAGAATGTGATGTTGGCGTATTTTCAAGAAAAATCCGAGTCTTTATCACCACCAACCCTCTGGTCTGTATATTCCATGCTCAAGTTAACAATTTCCGTAAACAAAAATCAAGATATTTCGGAGTTCAAGAAACTAGTTGCTTTTATTAAAAGGAAAAACGATGGTTATGAGGCAAAAAAGTCAAAAATTTTTAAAAAGAAGAAATCATAAAGTTTTTACTTAACGCGCCTGATCAAAGTTACTTAGCAATGAAAGTAATAGCCATTATGGGAGTGGCTGGGGCATGCCGGACAGACGAAATATACAGAATGAAGCTAAGTGATGTAGAAATAAGAAATGACGTGGCTATAGTAAAAATAGTGGAGTCTAAAAATAAAGTTAAAAGAAACTTTGTAGTAACCAACGATGAAGGCTCAGTTCCTTATGTCAGATTTCTACAGGAATATATTAAGCTGAGACCAAGGAATGCTCTAGATGAGCGCTTATTGTATCGTTATGAAAGAGGTAAATGTGTTAATCAAGTAATTGGAAAGCACACTATTTCAAATGTACCTAAAGAAATTGCGAAGTTTTTGAAGCTTGAAGACATCAGTAGATACACTGGCCATTCTTTTAGAAGAACGTCAACTACGTTCCTTGCCAATGCTTCGGATGTCGATATTTTGGACTTAAAAAGGCATGGAGGTTGGAAGTCTTCTTCTGTTGCGGAGGGATATATTGCTGAATCCTATAGTAATAAGGTGGAAATTTCAAAGAAGATTTTACACGAAATTCCTACCAATATTTCCTCTAATGAAGTAACAGTGAAAAATATGAATATTAACGTAGTTAAAGGTGATAACGATACCCCAACAACAAATTTAAAAACTGTTAATTCAAGTATTATTCCTCCAATTTCTTTTGCTAATTGCTCAAATTGCACAATTACTTTTAATGTCAATACCTAACCTAGTTTTTAAAATATTTTGTCATAAATTAGTTACTTTTTATAAATAAATCCTAATATTTCCCACAAGCATATTTTCTTTTTTTTACTCTTACTTTTTGTCCAGGCGCTGAAAATATTACTTTCGTAGCTAGCAACGCTTAGCAACCAGGTAACACGAAGGTTCTCTTTCGTTATCATTCGCGTTGCTAGGACCACAAAGTTTTCTTATTTATACAGTAGATTTTGGGAGATTTAAATTCCACTGGGTTACTTAACATTGGGGAAATTTGGGACATAAACATATACGTGCAGGTGTCAAGGTTTTAAAGGTAATAAACCAAGCAATTTTCTAGGGTTAACTCTTATAATAATAAAGCAAAAAACATTAAACAAAAGCTGACTCGCCTAGAAATGCAAAACAAACACTGGAAAATTTGATATTTAAGAAGAGAGAAAGAAATTAAAGGGGATTGTTTTATCAGATGATAGCAAGCAGTTAGTGAAGTAAAGTATAAAGTTAAAGTTTAAGTTCAGCCCCTGTACGGGCTATCCCTGAGGATATGCCCGTACTAAATTAAGTTAATCAAATAAGTTAAGTTGGTTTTTAATGCAAAGTTAGTTTTGATGGTCCACCGGTCCTCATGGTCCCAAGAAGATAGTTCCATATGGTACATTTGCCCAAGTGACGTCAAGTAGGCCCTTATAATGTAATTCAAAATTCACGTCACATATGGGCGCCCCGTTCCCAGTGACCTTTGTGAAACGACGGTTATGGTAAGCTGTGCCCAGTTCAGTGCCCTTTGTGGCGATAGGAAAAGTCGCTGGTAGCCCTTCCTACCCCTCAGTGTATTTGTGGAAGAAAATGCATATATATGGTAAAGGCGTCCCGTTCCCGAAGAAGAAATGTGTGTGAAGTGACGGTGGGGAAAAATATGTTGTAAGCGTAGCTGCAAGGAGGTAGCGTAGCTACAAGAAAGGAGATAGGTATATCTTCAGTTTTGAAATATGGCTAAATGGGTTAGCCAGAGTTGTTGAAGAATATTTATTGCGTTGAAGTTATTGTGTTACGTCGTGAAGGCCGGACTTCAGAAGCGACATGAGGCTGCATTGGCACTGGAAGCCGCGCAGCTCTGAAGTATGGGGAAGAGCTCTGAAGTATGGTCTTGAGTGGTGGGGTACAAGACGGTTAAGCGGCCCTGAGAAGCTCAGGATATGGGTCGGTTGGCACGCGGCTGCGTAACCTGATGGAAGAGAAAATGGGAATGAAAGGCAGACAATGGTACGTGGAAAGTACGGGACAAATGGCCAATGGAACGCACCATCAAGAGACATGGACAGGCAGGCAAGGTGGACGCAATTTTTATAAAGGCTAGTATAAGAAAAATGTGGAATATTAGGTTAATTTCTAAGTATAAATATTTAAAAAAATTTGATTTTCTTTTTATGTAAGAGATATTTTTTTGTTTTTAAACTATCAATAAATTTAAAAAAGGGCAAAAGATGAAATAGAAAAAAGTCACCTAATTAATAGTACATGTAAAACATAGTTAATTATTTTCTTTCCCACTGGTATATTAAATAAATCATTGAATTACTTTTTAATGGTTCAACGTTTTGCTGACGAGACAAGGCCAAGTTCACTTTTATTGTTACAGAACGGGTCAATTTTAAATAACACAAACTTTTTTGCTTATTTAGCTGTTTGTGTAGTACGTAAATATCTAGTAAACTTAAAGATTAATAAAAAAAAATACAATTTATGAGTAACAATAATTAGGTCATTTTTTGTCTAAAAAATAATCTTACCGTTAAAACTATATTTATTTAAAGTACCTACTTAAAGAAAAGCTTAAAAAGGTTTTTAACAATTAAGCTAAAATCTTATTTGAACTAATTATTTCAGCAAAAACATCTCTAGAACTTTTTAAATAATTATTTTAGATAATTTATCCGGAAGAATTTTTAAAATTTCAAAAAAAAGAGTCATAATGTTAAATATAACCTAAATGAATTATTTTTAGAAAAAAAAAACTATTTTTACATTTTTTCGTGCATTTTTTGAAAAAAAAATTAATTGGAAAAAACAAAAAATTTAATAAAACGTTAAGATTATTTACGATAAATATAATTTTTATAATAAGTAACATAATGTTAGGTTTTAAATATTTGTAAGCTATATGGAACTATCGTTTTTCGATAATATTGCTAATTTTTTAAAGGTTTAAAGTAAATTTGTCTGATTTCTAATAGCGTTGTGGGTCCAACGCTTTCAGGGAAAGGGGCATATGTGAACACCTAGTATAAAAAAGTATACATTTTGGGAATTTTAAAAATATACATTTTGGGAAATTTAAATATAATTGGGTTACTTAACATTGGGAAATTTGGTACATAAAACAATACGTGAAGTGTCAAGGTTTAAAAGTAGAAATCAAACAATTTTCTAGGTTACTCTTATAATAATAAAACAAAAACATTAAACAAGTTGAGTTGCCTAGAAATGCAAAACAAATACTGAAAAATTTAATATTTAAAGAGAACAAAATTTGAAGACGGGGATTGATTGTTTATCAGATAAGAAAGCAGTTAGTGAAGTAAAGTAAAAAGTTAAAGTTTGAGTTAAGCCCCGTACGGGCTATCCCTAGGGGATATGCCCGTACTAAATTTAAGTTAATCAAATAAGTTAAGTTGGTTTTAAAAATGCAAAGTTAGTTGTTGATGGTCCACCGGTCTCATTGTCCCAATAGATAGTTCCATATGGTACATAGCTTTTTTCCATAGGTAAACGGCTGTTCAGTAAGTCGGTATTATGCCGGGTAAGAAGATTTTCCTAACCAAGCGCGAGAAACCCATTTTAAATTTTTACTAACATTAATTTCACTCACTCTATTACCCTTTTTATTTATGATCATCCGAATACCCTGTATATTAAATACATATTTCTTTTAAGTGGTATTTATTTCGATAGTCAAAATTTAACGCCTTTTAAAGGTACGCGCACATACGTCGGCATCGGACAGACGGTACGGATCGGAGAAAATAGTTTTAGTGAAATTAAACACACCCACACGCACCTGCGAGTTATGGGTATACCATAGATAAATATTAAAAGCTAGCTCCTTTTCACCCGGGGTATAAAATCACTTGGTTAAAACACTCCGGTAGGAATCGGCTTATGTTCTTGTCAAATAACGCAATTTCTGACCTGTATCGCACATATGAAACGGTAATGGCCGGATTTTTAATCAAAGTTGCTATATTCTGGCGGGATTTCTTAAATCCGGTGCCAACCACCCGCACATAGGTGCACTTCTTCATTTAATTACACTTAAACTATTTTTCTGATCCGTACCGTCCGTCCGATGCCGACGTATGTGCGCGTACCTATAAGGATACGTAATCTAAATGTAATTGACGTTAAATGACTTTAAATTATTTTTACTCACCTATCTCCAATAAATAATACTCGTTTTGGATCTAGAGGTCCCAATTTTTCAACAATAAGGTCATTAAATTCTTTTCCGGGTTTGGACAAAATCAACGGCTTTTTGCCGGATGCTTTTCAATGGCTTTAATAAAATATGCAGTACCTAAAAATAGGAAAAAACTCCTTAACTTCACAGCGTTAGCGAGAAAGAAAGCTATTAGATTTATTCTTCTTTTTCTCTCACACGCTGTTAGCACGGCCGTCCGACAAGGCTGCTTTTAGTGGCTATATGCTCGAAGGTTTACTGGATTTACCTATTACGTTGGCACCCTTGATGGGTATTAGGGTATCGAACCACCCACCAAAAATAGCGCATTATTTTTCGTAATATACTCCACACATTTTTGAAATGCCATGAAGTTGACGTTTAAGGCAAAGTCTATTATAACGGCACCAACATCGGGACGTATTGATTTTAGGGCATCTACTAGGCCTTCTGCTGTTTCAGCTATGGGCTCCATCTAAAAATTAATCATAATATTACATGATTCCTAATTTAACAATGATATAAATTTTCAATGTTGAAATTATTAATATTTTAAATCAATGTAGTTGGTTTGACAATGTTCCAAAACCATAACCCCTTCTCTAAAATATATAAATCAGTGGTGTATCATATTTTTCATTAAAAATACGTATTTACTTTAAATCCCGTTCGAACGAAAACTAAAAAAAAAAATCGCATTAGAAAATGCCTTTTATTGAGTGGATTCATCAGCTGTTTACCCGGAGGCTGACTACAAATTTTTTTGTGTCTAATTTTCAACTAATGAATGCCCCATTAAGCGTTGCGTTGTTTTTACAACGCCTTTGTATAACAGTAACCAAAAATATATATATATATATATATATATATATATATATATATATCTATATATATATATATATATATGCCAAAAACCGGAATAAACAAAAAAAAGACAAAAAACTTTGTCGTGTACCTTGTCAGAAACAACTTTTAAAAGCCTGCATCTTTTTAGTTCATTCTTAAAATTTTCAAAACCAACAACATACAATTTCCTTTTCAAATTTGATATTCCTCAGGTACCATATTAAGGCTGTTGCAGGCCTAAAATAAAATACAGAATAGTTAAGAAAATCAAAGAATTCAAATGTATTCAATTGGCTAACTGCGTTTCTAGAAATATATTTACATTTCCGACTTTTTAAGGTTTGGAAGAGCCAATCTTATCTTTTTGACATCCCACGAAGGGCTATGCCCTAAAAATACTGAGTACCGTGCGTGTCGGGTTATTAGATCGTTTAGCTCATATCGTTTTCCCCGTTCCGTCAACGTTGTTAACGTTTCACAGCTTCTTTTAGACAACGCGGTAGTGCCACCTACGGACCAAATATACCTACCATAAGAGACATAAGGTTGGATTTGTAGAGAATGTATTTATTTTTAAAATGAATTTAAGATCGATTCAGTAGCTATTGGTTATCGGTTGTTATAAACATTCTTTGTAAAAATGCCTGATTTTGTTGACAATTTGTGCAATTTACTGGCTTATTATTTGTCAAATAATAGAGACACAGCTACGGAAGATCTTCTTTATTCCACGAATATCTTCTGAATGACTTTTTAAATTATATTAATATTTGCTTTTGTTTAATTATCATACGAGTATAAATGTAAACTTGTATTAAGCTAAACAAACTAACACTTTTTTATTTTGTTAATAACAATCGCAATTATTTATGCGCTAATAAGCCTAAGACAAACATTTTCCTAGACGTCATTCCGAATTGAATGAGCTATTATATTTTCGGTAAATCTGACTTTCACACGCAAAGTTTAAGATTTGATAAGGATTTTCAAAAATACATCGAAAACTATATTTCTCTTTGAGCTCACTTTACTTGTGGAAAAGTAAGCAAATATTTTTGTATTAATTAGCAGCAATAATAACATTAGCTGTGGTGTCTAAGAGACGCCACTGGACCCAATAATACTAACGATCAAATGAAACAAATGTGGTATATTTTTAAGCTCTTTAAAATATCTACTTATTGGTGATGCAATATACCGAGTGTTCTAATTTAAATATGCAAGTTTACTATTAAACTTCCGAGAATGGCCATATTTCCGAAACTATACTCTATTTTTTGCAAGAGATAGTAATAAAAATGTCTCGGGACGGTTAGAAGGTTGTAAACCATAGGCGCACCAGTCTCTGTGCAAAGAACAGGTAGAAATACACCGAATTGCGTTAAATAAGGATTATAAATTTTATATATATTTTAGTATCTTTCCGTATGTGCAACTGAGTGGTTATAAATTGTTAGAGTATTGTTCAAAGTATTACAGTATTGTAAAAATGGCTTCTCCGCAGAAACGCGCATGTCTCGGCCATTTAACTGAAAAGCAGATTGTTAAAAACGTATTCGATTATACAGGGTGCGGCAGAATGGACTCCCACATTTGGGTAGCAAATAAAAAGTCTACTATAAAATATGAAGCTAAACTTTTATTATTTTCAAAAGAGCACACTTTAAGGTTTTTTTAACTATGTTTTCAAAATTATATCGTGTAAGTGACGGCCGTTAGCAGCGACACACATGCGAAGGCGTTCCTAGAAGTTCCGCATCACTTTTATCACCATGTCTTGAGGAATAGCAGCAGTTTCATCTCGGATCGCTGTCTTGATTTAGGAAAGTCAAGAACCAGTTGCCCTTAAGTTAGCAACCCATTTAAAAATTGTTTTCCGGTCTGGAACAGAGGCATTCGGAGGCAGGAAGCGCGTACAAAATACTCTTTTCGACGCGGTGACACATTCGTCATTTTTGAATAATAGCTCAATAACAAATCCACGTTGGTCACCAGACCAAGACATAGCGCCTAGTAACAAACCTTATCAATCGCCCAAGCGAATGTGACCATCCCCACCAATGTCCAACTCCCATTACCGATGTTCTAGCCTGATGAAATGTGGGAGTCCATTCTGCCACACCCTGTATTAGAAATGATCAAAACTCTAATTTAAGTGTGGACGATTGTGTTCAAAAATGTGCGTTGATGACTGGGGTGGAAAAAGCGACAATTTACAGAATTTTTAAACAAGAAAAGAGGGAGGTATAATTCCACCAAAAAAGCGATGGGCACAAGTGAAAGGTGAAGTAGCCAGAAATAATACTACGTTTAAACTAGTAGATATAAAAACAACTATTTCAAATTGCCATATCTAATGCTTCCCCAGAAAACTGGAAAAAATGTGTCGAACATGTATTAGAAGTAGAAAATAAAATGTGGTCTTTGGATATAATAGTAGATACAACTGTTGAACCTCTAATTATTATACAAGTAGACTCATATATGACTCAAGTAGTGATAGTATGTCAGATATGGAAGAATGTGAATAACTAGATGTAGATTATGTAGCATATTTAATTAGGTATAGATTATATTTTAAATAATTATTTTTTGACTATGCATTTTTAATGTGTATTATTAAAATGGTTATTATTAACTATAATTATACCAACTGTACAATATTGATATACTATAAATTTTAAAATAATTTTTTTACACATATAAAAGAAACAAGATTTTCATTTTACCTAAACTGTTTAAAAAGGGTAAGTTCCCAAAAATAAACTCAAGCGCACCGCCACTGTCCAAGGTTTTATCACATTATTCCCACGTAAATACAGGTAAACATCTGTTATTCCTTTGTATTTAACCCAAGAGGTTGACGAATATTAGAACGGGTGCCATGCCGGCCTAAAACTATAATGCCTTATCAGTACATTACAGGTAGAATTGAAGAAAAATATTTATACTCGGAC
>JACEGR010011429.1:0-14951 GCA_014170235.1 Listronotus bonariensis | reverse complement strand
TTTTTCCACTTGTTAATCCCAATGGTTCGATAACGATTTTCCAGACCTGTATATATATATATATATATATATATATATATATATATATATATATATATATATATATATATATATATATATATATATATATATATATATATATATATATATATATATATATATATATATATATATATATATATATATATATATATATATATATATATATATATATATATATATATATATATATATATATATATATATATATATATATATATATATATATATATATATATGAAGGAATAGATTCGGTAACTCGCGTAGTTTAAACAATTTTCTGTTTGACGTTTCGATGGCTTCACATCCATCTTCTTCGGAAACTTAGGGTAGGTATACGTTTCGCATCATGAGAGGCAATAGAAATAGAAAAACGTCCTGAAAACATGAATAAAAGAGCGACACACAACGCCTTCCCGCCGCATGGAAGACGACATTGTCGGAACGTAAAGTAGCGTACCATTCTTTAAGCCAAGAAGATAAGGTCTCGACTGAAAACGACAGGTGACCTCTCACACGAAGCCGAAGACGCCTCTGATTGGCCTGCCAGCAACCGACCAATCAGACGCCAACCCGAGCGCACAAACCCGGCCGCTCCGGAACAAAACGCATCAGTCGGCAAACAGATACCGTACCCTAAGTTTCCAGAAGATGGATGTGAAGCCATACGTCATATACAGAAAATTGTTTAAACGCGCGAATGTTACTCGCGAGAGGTCTATGCCTGCCAGGCATACACTCGTCCAGGTAACAGTGCTCAAAACATATATATATCTGTATGACGTATATCGATATATATATATATATATATATATATATATATATATATATATATATATATATATATATATATATATATATATATATATGCTTCAATTTTCTCTAAACCATTTCTTATAATTACTTTTGTTGACTTTCTTCTTGGGATTGAGGTTTTTTTTTATTAATAAAAACAATAATTTACATTATCTGACGTTTCGCCTTACATGGAAGGCGTTTTCAAAGATCTATTTATTTACTTTAATGATAGTCTTCTGGCATGTTCCTACAAAATAACAAAAGAGTTAACAACAATAATATTTACAAAATATTAAATGGATGCATTTTTACATTTAAAATTCTTATATTTATATATGCCTGACACAATGGTAGACATATGACAATTAAAATTATATTTCAAAAACAATAAACTAATGGGATAAAATAACGGCACCTGACGCACCTTTGAAAACATGCCTTTTATATTAGATGCCTATTAGATATTAATGCAACCGTTTTCCTCGGTAGATCGGCAGGATAACTTCAGCTGATTTTTTTATTAAGGTAAAAACCGTGGTCAATACGGTTTCAAAAAATGTAATCTTTAATCCTATGTAGTGCAGATAATTATGTTATGCTCGAGATAGATACTTTTATTCATTTTATTAAATTGTAATAAATTTGACTTAAGCCGCCAACGTCTTTTTTGTTGCTTACACTAATACTTTTCTTTTTTATATGGATCATTTCCTTTACCATTAGTTTCTGGTATTTTTTATCTTGATCAAGTATTTTAGCCTTCTGGTGTAATTAAAAGAATGTTTTGTTTCAACTTCGTGTTTATGCAAAGCTGTAGATGCATTTTTTTGGTATTTGTGACCATTTAATCTGTTGTTTGATGTTGGTCATACGTATTTGGACAATTAGAGCAAGGGATAAGAAACGGCGTTGATTTTAAAGAGGCCTTCACTACCAAAAATGACAACTTAGAAATATAAAAATATATCGCCATGCCATACACAAACTATTTGTCGGAAAAAATTAAATATATTTTTAAATAAACACAATATTATAGTATGTCACAAAGGACACAACTTAATAAGTCAATTTTTTACAAGATTAAAAAGTCAAACACCCCAAAAGAAAAAATCAAATGTCGTTTATTCCATCCCTTGCTCTAATTGTCCAAAAATACATTGGTATGACTACCCAACATCTAAACAACAGATTAAATGGTCACAAATACCAAAAAATGCATCTACAGCTTTACATAAACACGAAATTGAAACAAAACATTCTTTTAATTACACAGAAACAAAAATACTTGATCAAGATAAAAATACCAAAAACTAATGGTAAAGGAAATGATCCATATAAAAAAGAAAAAAATTGTGTAAACAACAAAAAGACATTGAAAACTTAAGTCAAATTTATTACAATTTAATAAAATAATAAAAGTATCTATCTCGAACATAACATAATTATCTGCACTACATAGGATTAAGATTACATTTTTTGAAACCGTATTAACACAATTTTTTAAGTTAATAAAAAATCAACTGAAATTCTTATCCTGCCGACTACCAACAAAACAGTTGCATTAATATCTAATAAACATCTAATATAAAAGGTATGTTTTCAAGGTGCGTATCCCATTATTTTATTTTATTAGTTTAATGTTTTTAAAATATAATTTTAATTGTCTTATGTCTACCTTTGTGTCAGTTTTATTATATAAATATAAGAATTTTAAATGTAAAAAAATCATCCATTTAATATTTTGTAAATGATTATTATTGTTTTAACTCTTTTGTTATTTTGTAGGAACATGCCAAAAGACTATCATTAAAATAAATAAATAGATCTTTGAAAAAGCCTTCCATGTAAGGCGAAACGTCAGATAATGTAGGTAAATTATTGTTTTTATTAATAAAGAAAAACCTCAATCCCAAGAAACAAAGTTAACAAAAGTAATTATAAGAAATGGTTTAAGAAAAAATTGAAGCATACATATATATAGTATACATATATATATATATATATATATATATATACACATATATATATCATATATATATATATATATATATAAATATATATATATATATATATGTATATATATATATATAAATATATATATATATATATATATATATATGTATATGCAATTTTTCTTAAGATCCCAATTATTTTGTTAACTCACTTTCTTGGGATTGACAATTTTTCAACCCCCTAGGAGGGTAGATGTCACCCTTAGAATATTAAATGGGAATGGGGGTCAAGTGATACATCATTTTTAAAGCTCCTGACGAGGTAGCTTTATAACCCTAGAATATGAAGTCAATATCTTCACCCTATTACAAAATGGCGGTACTTTAAAAATTACCTAAATACCTGATTTGGATGGCCATATTTCCGAAACTAATAAAGTTAGATGTACCTAATGTGGTGTTTTCTTAAAGCTCTTTTAAAGGTCTTTTAATGGTAAAATAATATACAGGGGTTCTAAATAAAAAAATATGTACTTTTTCTTCTACCCTGTATATTACTACCAGTATCACCATTAAAAAGACCTTTAAAAGAGCTTTAAGAAAACACCACATTAGGTACATCTAATCTTTATTAGTTTCGGAATATGGCCATCCAAATCAGGTATTTAGGTAATTTTTAAAGTACCGCCATTTTGTAATAGGTGAAGATATTGACTTCATATTCTAGGGTTATAAAGTACTCGTCAGGAGCTTTAAAATGATGTATCACTTGACCCCTATTCCCATTTAATATTCTATGGTGACATCTACCCCTCCTAGGGGTTGAAACAAGAAGGCTAAAAATATTCATTTTAAGTGTCCCCTCTTACAAATAAAATTGACGGGGTCTTTCCGATTTGTCATATTTTTAACTCCAAGAAAGATATTAAGGGTGGGAAGTTTTCAAATTGACACCCGTATATATATATATATATATATATTTTTTCATTTTTTAAAAGAAATTTGCAGACCTCGGGGTATTGTTACCAGGGTTCGTAAATATCATGATATTTGGATTATAGAAAATATCAAAATATCCGATATTAACGATATATATTGATATATCGGACATTTTGGATATTTTCATTGGTAATTATTTACAAGCCGGACGCATCGCCGATTTTAATGAAATTTGGTATACGGGGTTTTTGGGGCGCTGATCACGAAGGGTTTTAGTCAGAGACGTCTCTTTTCGAGATAGCCATCATCAAACTTCAAAATCAAATTACCTTATTTTCTTACACTTAAAAACTTTTTTATTTATTTTACATTTTTCCGTAAAATTGTAAAGCTTTACTTTTAATCGTAGCAGGCGACTTGGCTATTGTGACTGAAATGATTGGAAGTGAAGCTTTACAATTTTATGGAAAAAATGATAAAATAAAGAGAAAAATGCTACGACCTTCCCAAATCTGGGAGGTCATTCTGCCGCACCCTGTATATCTGCAAACCCTGATTGTTACATATGCGTATAAAGCAACTTACAATATTTTATTATGGCGTACTAACGGCAGGCAGCACATAAACTGTATGAAATGGAGGTTTTTCAAAAGTCTATATATTGTTCCAATTTTATGGAAAAAAGAATAAAGTAAAGGAAAAAATGGGTATTTAAGACCTGGAAATCAAATATTAGTGCCAATTTAGCGAAAAACTTAAGAATTGCGTGAAAGTGGGAGAATATGGTGAATTTAGGTTACTTTTCTATTCAAATTTGAAACGTGTCCGACTTAAAATTCTTCTAGATTCGTGATTGATAATTGCTTTTTATTTTCTAAATAAATTATATTGTGTTAGTAGTAGTAAAAGAGTTTATATCGGTATTTGTAAAAATCTATTATAAGCAAAACAAAGGAGGTTAAAAACATCCTGTTTATTGCCAAAGAAAAATAAAATTAAACAAATACAAACTAAAAAAGTCTTTATTTTTTCCAAGCCTTGCCAGGAGTAAATTATCATCATCTGAATCATCTCGTTAACTTAAAAGTGATAGTACGTGATCCGAATAGGAGGCGACTTTCACCACATCTAAATCCGGCCCTGCCCAGCAGTTACAGCTGTATAAACACAATAAACAATATTGCAAGATGTAACAAAAAATTTGTTTTTTGCTTCTTGACATATATCAAAACTTTGATATTTATTCGGAATAAATATCACGATATATATCGTTTGATATACAGGGTGCGGCAGAATGATCTCCCCGATTTGAAATTGAAATCATGCTAGATACGAAAAGAAATATATACATTTTAAAAAGTTCATATATTGCGGTTTACAATTAACGGGTTTAAAAAATGACATCACTCGAAGTGTGTGCCCTCAAGTCTCGCTGCACTGATCCTAAATTTACCAGGACCCTTCGGGTCATCTCGGGTGGAATAGCTGCCGCTCATTGCTTCCCTAACAGCTTCTAAAGTTTGAGGACTGACGTTGGTACACTTTGGATTTCAAGTAGCCCCAGAGAAAAAATCAGAGGCTCAAGTCTGGCGAACAGAGGCGGCCATCCAATCTCACCGCGTAGGGAGATAACATGCCCAGAAAACATTTCTCTGAGAATTCCTAGTGCACGACGAGATGTGAGACTGTTGCTCCATCCTGCTGGAACCATACATTTTCTTGACCATGTTCATTAAAAGAGCACCCAATCTATGTCGGAGAAAGTTCTCAAGCAGCTTACAATATTGATTAGAGGTGACGGCTGACAGTAGCATCCCCCCTTTTCAAAAAAGTATGAACCCCACACTCCAAACCCAAATACGGCATACCACACTGTAAGGTTAGGACTATGGAGTGGATCGCTGATGAAGTTCTTGAGAGGATTATGTTCAGCCCGGTACCAGATATTTTGTTTATTCCACTTCCCGAAAGGTGAAAATGGGCTTCGTCCGTAAAAGTGTAAAACATTTCTGCGAGGAAGGTTCGAAGTTCTCGACACAAAGTTGTACGAGTTTCCCAATCTCTCTCACTCAGTTCAGACAAGTGCAATTTTGTATGGATGCATTTTAAGATCCCGTTGGAGAATTCGTCGAACACTTCGATCGGATATGCGTAGAGCAGCTGCGTGTTTCCGTGCTGAACGGCGTGGGGATTGTTCAATCGAATGTCTTACAACTGCCACATTTTTCCGGTCCTGTTACGGACCGAAGCCGACCGGTAGATTTCTTTTTAACGCAGAACCTGTTTGTCGCAAGTTTGAAACCCAAAGCCCAATGGTCTTTTTATCGGGAACGGGGTCATGTCCAGCGAGCGCGAAGTGAATTCGGAATGCACGCTGTGTCGATATCGGCGAACCGCCATTTCGGATGAACTCCTCTACAACAAAAAGCGCGATGCACTCCCGTCCAAGCCATGATGCAAACTGGAAATAGAACTAACCCTTTATATATTCTTTGTTTCACACTGCTGCTGGAAATGGCAATAGTACGGCCGTAATTCGACAGATTCGCCGCTGTTGAATCTCCCACCCGTTCTCTGCTACGACCTTCCCAAATCGGGGACAGGGGCGGTCATATGCCACATTCCTTGTAACTGATTAATTTTATTTTTTTACCTAAACACACCTAATTGCAAATATGGGCATTTATTTATGATTTGGCCCCGCCTCGGAAAGTTGATATGACCGCCCCTGATCGGGGAGGTCATTCTGCCGCACCCTGTATATCTGCGAACCCTGATTGTTACAATGGGTATAAAGCAACTTACAATATTTTAATATGGCGTACTAACGGCAGGTAACATATAAACTGTATGAAATGGGGCTTTTTCAGAAAGTCTATATATTTTTGTCCTAAAAAAAATAACTTTTTTACCAAAGATTGACCATAAAATTAACTTCAGAAACACATTATGAATCGTCACTTGACAGGTCTCTGCACTAAACACAATTTTTCTTATAGAATTAAACACACACAGACGCATGATAACTGATTTTTACTTAAAAACGTAAGTTTACATAATACAATTGAAAATCGCTAAAAATCTTATTTTCGCAAAAATGTCATTTGGCGGGTTTCTGCAATAAACTATTCATTTATGTTTTGCCTCAAAGACTCAATTTTTATAAAGCAATTAAATATATACTTATTACAAAAAAAAAAAGCGTTTCTGTTTGTCTATATATAACTTTGTCCATTAATGTACATGCTATAGGGTGGATTATTTTGGCTGTAACTATAGGGTATAGGCTAAACGATAAGGGACACAAAAAACCAAGATAATGTCCCGATTTTTTTTTGTGTTTAGTTTAGTGACGCAATTAGAATCACGCTTACTTGATTGTTTTGGAAGATACAGAGTGATTCTTAATATTTGTCGATTTTTATTATGTCTTATTACTTGGACATTTAGGGAGATAAAAAGAAATTTCAAAAACAGTGGCGTACCTTAAATAAATATAAATGTTTTAATTTAACGCAAATTTGAATTTTTTTTTAGTGGGGCACCCTGTATTTGAGTATCCCAAAAAAATGCATTTTTCTTACGATACAACAATATACAACACTTAATATTTTGCATTGTTTTAAAGAGCCAAAATAACAAAATAATTTTAAAAAATATATATTTTTTTAAGGGTATGTATATAAAAAAAACCAATCCAACAAGAATACTAAAACATTTATTAACCAAAACAATAACAACCACAGAAAATACAGTAATTTATAAAAGCAACTAAACAATTATTCAAGTACTTAATATTTGTTTTGCACTTGTGTTTAATCACAAAATGTGTTTAAATACTTTTACATTCTATTCTTCTGTTTTATGCATTTTTGGACTGTAATGGAACTAATATCGATATAGATGTAAATATTTGGTATTTTTCTTACTGAATTTTAAGAAACCTGAAAACTGAAAAGAGTAAAATAAATATTAAAAAACAAATTAAACCGACTTCAAAAAGATAAATAGAACTCACTAAAATTTTAAAAATTCTTTTCTATCTCCCTAAATGTCTGAGTAATAAGACATAATAAAAATCAACAAATTTTGAGAATCACCCTGTAACTTCACAATCAAGTAAGCGTGATTCTGATTGCGTCATTAAACTAAACACAAAAAAAAGATCAAAACATGTATCTTAGTTTTTTTGTAAGCTCCTTAAATATCTATTTAACGGTGATGCAATATACAGGGTGTTTTTCTTAAAAATGCCAATTTTCTATCACTTTCCTTAGGATGGCCATATTTCCAAAAGTATTAAAAATTGGATATATAATTACATGAAGACATTTTTTAAACCTCTTTAATAGATCTTTTGAATGATAGTATATAATGTACATGATGTTCCTTAAAACGGAACACATTTTTAAAAATAAATCGAATACCCGACGTTCAACTGTTTTTCGGTTTTCAGCACGTTAATCAGCTGAAAATATACTACAATTTCACTAATTTAACTGACTTTCTATCTCCAATAAGAAAGAACTTAGCAATATTGCCGACTTAAGATTGATCACCCTGTATATTCACTCTTCTTGTGCAGCATTTCGCAAAGTGGGTCAAGGTGCCCTTGGTTGCAAACACTGTTTTTTTTATTTAAACAGGGAAGAAGAAAAAAAGTGTAAATAAATTTTGTATGCCCTTTTAAGTACAAAAAAAAAAAAATGACACTAACAGAAAAATAAACTAGGCACATTAATTTTTTTATTGTTACCTAAATATTAAAATATTGCAATTACTAACGAATAGTCTATAATTAAATGGAATAAAAAATATATTTTAAGTATATCTTCTTGGCATTTTTTTAAGGTTATTTTTATTCTAATTGATGTCTGAGATATAGAAAATAACTTCGTTTTTGAAAAATTATATACATATTGTGTTATTAAAACACAAAATAATATAATATACTTACAACATATTAAACATTCAAAATGATTATTTGATTTTAAAGACAAAGCTTTCGGTGCCTATTTAGAAACCGTTCTTTTGTAAATTCTTTTTGCAAATGGGACATATCCAAAGTGGTTTTCTTCGCTTGGCTGTAGACCCTACGCCGATATTGGCATTAGATGCCGTTTGAAGAGCATCCAAGTCATTAATGGCAGGTAATGTTTCAACCTCGACAGGTCGTTCCAAAATATACGGGGCAGAATTTAAAGCTTGTTCAAAATTAGGCTCACTTACAAATTTGCATATTAAATTATGCTTGTCAATATAATGACGTGTCATAATGTTTGCTGCAAAAGCCTTGAATAAACAGAGCTGACAGTGTATTTGTTTGTCTTTTCCACAAATTGGTAAATGCTTATGTAACCCACTGATATTTTTAAATCTGGCATTACACTGACGACAAGTTTGTGCCTCTAACCCCGGGTCACATTTCTCTAGGTGACTATTAAAAATCAAGCTCATCTTTAAACACTTCATTACATTGATTACATTTTGGTAAACCTTCTTCTGTTTTATCTGGTAATGTTAGATTTATATTATAGTTATTGGCAACTCGTCCAAGAGTGGCATATTTTCCTGTTTGAGTTTCGAAGTTTTTTTAATTTGATGCTATGTTGTTTCATTAGATGTCTTTGAAACTGACTCTTAGAATGGGAGGCATAGGTACATATTGTACACTTATGCAACTGTTCAATATTAAAATCTAACTTGTTACGTCCTTTTCTGCGGTTCCTCATACTAAAAAAAAAAATGTAATCAGATTTTCAAATATTAGAATGCAAAAAGCCAAAAATTATTAACACATAAATGTTAGTACAACAAAGTAACAAAATTTAACTTTGGTATTTGGTGTCATTAAAAGAATTTTAAACTTCCATTGTCTTCCATTTTATTAATTTACATAATGTTTAAGGCAGTTCTATTTCTGTCCTTGCCCTTTTCGTGCTCATTTTGAGATCACAGAATCCTGAAATAAACACGAAAACGAAACACAAGATTTGTTTTTAAATACGTTTGGATATCAAGACATTTTGTCTTGAAAAGCGCAGTGGTTAGTAGCGATATATGTAAGTGTATATATTAGACTGGGCCAAAAGAAATCTGCTATATATATTTAATAAATAATATTAATATCTATCTTTGCGACTAACAGTTTTTAAAACATTTTTTTTAATGCAAAACTCGCAAATTGTTGATCTAAAAATGTTACCAAAACACATTCTAAAAGAAAATTAAAGTCCCTACAAAAAAGCTCTCTTTGTAAATTTCCGTCAGATAAACTTTTTAAACATTAAACTATTTTTTTCATTTTTTTTTTTTTTTGAGTTTGGATTTTGTTACTACTACAAATATGAATATTTAAATAAATCCATATTTTTAAAGGAAATTTGATGCGCTACAAAAATGGTCTTTTCACGTTTTTCAATAAATTCACTCCTTCAAAAGTTATTCGACGTATAAAACAATCAAAAGAACTAAATAAATTAAAAGAAAAATTGTGTGCAGTGGGCCTCTACGCTAATTTAATTATAAAGTCCTAGGGTGAAAATTAAAAACTACTGTATACAAAAAAAAAAAAAAAAATTATAAGATAAAAATACCAAAAACCTGATATCTATGGTGTAATAAAAAGCAGTATTATTTTCTAATATTATACCAAGGTGCACATTTATATATATCAAAAAAAAGATAAGACTTTTTGCTGCATTTGGGATACTTTCACTTTTGCATTACATTGAGATTGACAATACAGAACAATCTTAAGTGGGATCTACATATATCATCCTTGGCAAAGAAATTGTCATCAAGCTTGTTTGCGATCAATACAATGAATTATCTAGATTTAAAGTTCGCAACCGAAATTTACTTTGCTCTATTTGAAAGTCACTTACGATACGGCATATTGCAGTTTTGCTTATTTCACATCAAATTATTTAGAAATTGTTTTCCTGTTTCAAAAACGAGCTATGCGTATTTATACGGAACTAAGGGCCAACAAATACACTGCAAACTCATTTTAAAAAAATAAATATTTTAACCGTCTACGATCTGTGTATTCTGGAGAATATCTGCTTTATTCACAGCAGTGCTGATACAGGAACAAAGCGACGAGACTTCCATTCCTATGAAACACGTCAGAGAAATACACTTGTAACTTTCTTAACTCAAAATACAATACGCCAAAAGAGTAAAATGTTTTACAATAAACTACCGACGTCCGTTACAAGTATTGGAGGACAGAGGGAATCCGAAAGAAAACTAAGGAAATACCTAGGAAGATGTGCTGCACTACAAGTACGATGAGTTCCTAAGCAAAACTATTGTACCTGAAGATTTTACAACGTGAGTTGTCTTGGAGGTTATACAACGCTGCGTGTACATTTAATTTAAATGTGTGTTCAATTTTATAATTTTATTGTGTATAGACTTTTAGCTTTAAGATTACTATTGTTATACAGCATAACCTGCTTTTTAATAAATTGAATTTTTGAATTTGCCCTCTTTTAATCTGTCAAATCAGGAAATATGCTCGACAATGTCATACTGCACTTCAGGAAATGATTTGAATAATTAGAAACAAAGTGATGTGCTTTGTAGTTAGAGATACACATTTTTTTTTTCAGGATCATCAGGACAGCATGTATGAACGCAGTAACGCTGATCCAATAAATTCAGGTTTTAATTAAAGCAATAGCAACTGTATAAAAAGATGGGTAAAATAAATAGAAAAATTGATCTTTAAGAGTGAAAATCAAAATTTTCGCAATTTAGCTTTAAATCAAGAATTAAGTGCAAAAAGAAGGGAGCATAGTGAGAGATGTATAGATGAAAATAAGATAAATTTCTTTTCTAAGGTTGGTGATTGCTCGAAAACAAAACATTGCCAACTAAAAACTCTTTCACATTCGTATTTAGCGCCCCAAACAACCTCGGTATGTCAAAAATCGTCAAAATCGGCGTGGTGTCCGATAAGTAAACAATTACCTCATTTAAAATCCTACAGCATGCATAAAATTCTTTTCATATTAATGATCTATGTTAGCTGTCACCAAACCTACAGAAAACCTCTAGCAATACACATATGCAAATGTATTAAAATAAGGAGCTCTTATATACCAAATTTATTTATTCATTGATACCTATAGGATATGCACACTACAGACTAGTATCCAAAAGTAAAAATTTTTGGTAGTTTTACTGTTGTCTAATTTTGTATTAACTCTGTGAGAAAACAGATATTTACGCTTTCCTATATCTCCAAAAGTAATTTGTCCATTTTTACCAAACTAAGGCGTTTTTCTAAACATCACGGAACTAAAAATTGTCTCCAAAAAATTAGTAGTTTAACTATCGATGTATCTATTAAAATGATACGTCTATAGACGGATCATCATCTGTAGGTTTTCACCCTGCATTTTTGAGTCCTGGGGATTTTTTAATCTAAACATTTGGCAACAACGGTTATCTGTTCAACTTTACGCATCTGAGTTGTATATGTAATGGATTTTTAAATTAAAATTAAATGTGCCCGAAGTCATGGTCAGGTTGATTCTGGGTATCAACACCTTTTTTTTCTTTTATTGGCTTAATTTAGGAATGACGTTTCTTTAACCTTTTTGCAAAATTTAAGGTTATAAAACTTAAATTTCAATTTTCTTCTAAATTTCTCCATTTTTTAACAAAATTATTCAGAAGAAAAAAATGATTTTATTTTTTCTTTATCCCGTTCAGCACCCCTATTCACTTCCCGGTTCCGCAAGTTTATTAAGTTATAATTTATTAAGAACGGGATATTTTGGATCAGCGCCACTGGTGTTATAATAAGAAAAGGGTCTAAAATCAGTAACATTTATTTAGAAAAATATACAAAAACCGCAGAAAACCCAATTCGGCACTTCTACCGAAATTTCGGTAATTTTCTAGAAACCTGCGGCAACTCCAATTTTAACGAAATTTGGTATACGGGGATTTTTGGGGCGCTGATCATGAATCTGTAAGATTTTTTGGCGGAAACGTTTCATTCTCGAGATATTCATCATCAAAGTTCAAATTTGAACTAAGGTTATTTTCACTATATTCCCCCTTCTTTTGCACACAATTGTTGATTTAAAGCTAAAGTGTCACACAATATTTGATTTTTACCTTTTAAAACCCCGTTTTCTACGTTTCTTACATTATTTTTGCAAGAAATTGCGTGACTTTTCTTTGATAATACGGCAACCATACATACACATGGGGCTTCATGGCACACTGGCATTGAAATGATTCAAAGTATAGCTATGCAATTTAATGCAAATATAATGTAAAATGCATAAAAAAACGGGGTTTTAAAAAGTGAAAATTAAATATTGTATGCCACTTTAGCTTTAAATCAAGAATTGTGTGTAAAAGAAGGGGGAATATTGTCAAAATAGGATTAGTTTAAATTTCAAGTCTGATAATAAATATCTCAAGAACGAAACGTTTCCGCTAAAAATTCTTTCAGATTCGTGATCAGCGCCCCAAAAACCCCGTATACCAAATTTCGTTAAAATCGGAATTGCCGCAGGTTTCTAGAAAATTACCGAAATTTCTACTCCCAAGTCGAAAATCGGGGCCCAAGAGGTTGCTAAAACGTTATGTGTACACATATTTACCATATAGGTACATTTTTTCCTGGGGGCCCCGGCAACACCTGGGGTGGGAGCCCCGACCCTCCCAGTCCCCCGTAGTTACGCCGATGTATCGTATTGTGTAAATTTTTACTTACGCTTAGTGGATTTATTAAAAAGTACAAATAAACTTTAATTAAAAAACACACAAAACTTGGGACAAAGTTTATATCCCAAAGGAAGATTAATTTGTTGTTAGTTGTTACTGATGCGATAGTCGAAACTTTAGGCAACTTTGGGTCTTGTTATAAAGAAATAAGGTTTGTTCCAATGTTGGAAACACAATTTAGTGTATTCCTTTTACCTTGTAAACCTGTTCTGAACCGTTCTTTGAACTGTCAAATAGTGTCAAGAACGGTTCTACAACATGAAAAAATGTCAAAAAATTGTAAAAGGAACTACGATCTTTTTCGTCCATTCGTATCGTGGCAAGTTGACTCGTCGTGTTGCATTGCCGATCTGTATTGCCCACAGACTACGCACTCAGCTAGCAGTTTATTTCAAACAACACGATGAATCATACGAAATTATTAGCAGTGGCAGCGGCCGCGACAGTTATCGTTAAAAAAAAAAGAAAAAAATCGTTCTATATGGGTAAAACAATGCTGCAAAAAGACGTACTTTTTCCCATGTTAATTTAACGAACTGAAACTTCAACCAGGGGATTGATTTAATTTTTTGCGGATGGACGAGGAAACATATTTGGAGTTGTTAAAATTAGTTACTCCTCTAATAATTAAGAGAAATGCGCACTTACGAGAAGCAATTCCCGCTCATGAAAGACTTATCGTAACATTGCAATTTTTGGCTACCGGTAGAAGTTACAAAGATCTGAAATTTTCATCAGCAATTTCACCTCAATCTTTAGGCAAAATTATCCCCGAAATATCTTCTGCGATTTACGCAGTTTTAAAAAAGAATATTTAATGGTAAGTACCCACTGAAATGGTGCATTTTTTGTTTGTAATCTATTTCATACATGAGGGTAATTCAAATTCGGCACTAAAAAAATACGATTTTTGTAGCACGGAGTTGCTCGAGTTTTATCATCATTTACTTGTAATTATAATTTTAAATAAAGTACTGTTATAATTATTAATATTATTATATATTATATATTTATTTTGCTTTAAAAATGAAGAATAAAACAATCTTTTTTAATATACCGCGATCTTTGTACAGCGATATCTTTCTAATGGTAAACTTATACAAAAATTTACCATTTATTTTGGTTCTCACTAAAACCAAACTTGTTTACTAACTAACGTACAGCTTTATTTTACTTTTAAAAATCCTGAATCAAGGCAAAGAATACCAATCCATAGAACCCCACAAGTGAGATTTTAGCGTACCCTGAAAAAATTTAGTACCTACCGCGACCAACAGATGGCGAAAGTAGTACGATGTCGCTTTGCTAATACGATTACCATCAGAAATTGATAGCAGTCGCTGACGAGCAGTCGGCCCGATCAGTTAGAGTGAGGATATACGCAAAATTTGATAAAAATAAAATCCCCGGGAAATGGACCCAGTATCCATAAGATTATTAAATTTATTATTTCAGAATAGGATATAT